>JAQQAE010009096.1:0-14801 GCA_029823295.1 Pseudamia nigra
CTGGATACCAAACCTGCCCATCACTTCCTCGTCCCCTCTGTTGCCTGCACCAACATGTCCATTGAAGTCTGCACCAAATTCCATTGCTTTTGTCCATGTAGTATATGTCTTACATAAGCACAGATTTGAAATGATGCATTAAGAAAAAATAATATTTAATTTATAATGGACATGCGGAATAATTCAACTCTGGCAATAATTAAGAGACCACTGCAACGTTTTTCTTAAGCCAGCATTTCTGCACTTGTGACATCCACTCCATTACAGTGCATGTTGAGTGCCAACACAAGCCACACCTCATCTGACTTAAAGACGTACTGATTAAGTAATCACATGAAGCAAAGCTGATTTATCAGGAAAAGTTATCACATTAGGGTTATTCCACCAAACGTTGATTTCTGAAGTCTTACTAAGTTAATACATTATTATTGTCCATCCACCCATCCATTCATTTTCTATCCCTTAATCCTTGCAAAGGTCGGGGAGGGCACTGGAGCCTATCCCAGCTGACTTAGGGCAAGGGCAGAGTGCACACTGGTGCACACTGGTGCCAGCTCATCACAGGGCTGACAAATAGAAACAAACAACCAGTCAAACTCACATTCATACCTATGGGCAATTTAGTGCATGTTTTTGGTTGTGAGAGCAAGCCGGAGTACCTGGAGAGAACCCAAGCAGACACATGGAGAACATGCACACTCCAAACAGAGGAGCAAACGCCGGCCTTGGATCGAACAAAGGACCTTCTTGTTGTGAGGTACAGGTGCTATTATTATTGCATTGTTTAAAAATGAATAGGAACTTGTTTTCTTTGCATTATGTGAGTCTGCAAACACTGCTACTTTGCATTTTGACCGTTTGTCATGTTCTGCAAATGAATGCTCTAAATGACAATATTTTTATTTGGAATTTTGAAGAAATTTCGTCAGTAGTTTAGAGAATAAAACAAAAATTTCATTTTAGTCAAACACATAGTGAAATCAGAGGAAGTAACAATTTGGCAGTGGTCTCTATTTTTTCCAAAGCTGAACATAATTAATGAGAAACATATGGATGACAGTCTCTATAGACTGGACCACATGTATCATACCTGCACTGCTCCATCCCGGCTGTATCCTCTCAGCCGGGTACCCAGGTCTGAGAGGTCTGCTTGGTGAAGTTGCTGACGCCGTTCATACTGGCCAGAGGATCAAAGTTAAAGTCCAGGCCATCTGCGTCCATTAGCTCATTCCTGATGATGGAATCCATATCACACTCCAAGGTGCCGTTGAACATGTCCAGATCTAAATCTGTGGGAAAACGATCCTGACAGATCCCTCCGCCGCTGCTAACTGTTCCGTTCATGAAGATTGAGGTGTCGATCTGCATGGATGAGGAGCCATTTCCTCCCAGAGGTGAAAGAAGATGCTGTTTGGCGTTCGCCAGAGTATTAGCCTCGTTGATAAGGCTCAGGCCTCCATTCAAAGACCTCATGGAGCTGTGGTTGTGGTTGTTTTGCTGCAGTTCGCCTTGACTACCCTGAATTCCTCCAGTGGTTCCAAAGGTCATTACAGGATCATTACGGAGGATAAGGCCACGGCGAGAGTTCTGGGAAATAATGGCAGCAGCACTGGCCTGTGACATGAGTGGGTCAGACTGGGTCATCATGACATCACTGTGGCTGTGGTTGTCAGAGTTGAGCAGGTCTTGTAATGTCTGACTGCCAAAACGGGACATAAAGGAAGTCTGCTTGTTCTCCTGAATGGTCTGCATTGGGGATGGACGCAGAGAGGTGCCCGTTGTGTGCGGGCCAAAGATGGAGTTACTGTAGCTGTTGCTCCCACCATTGGAGGAGGAGTTGGAGGATGGAGAAGAGGTGGAAGAAGGTGTGCCTAGTCCACTGGGTTTGGACCCAAAATTGAAGCCTGAGGAACCATTTGTAAGGGCTTGTCCAGTAGTGGTTGGCACCAGAGTAATGTTATCCAGCAACTCATCCATCAGGTCATCGGTCAGTCCATCGTTCAGGTTCATGGTGCCTGCGAGGTCTGCCAGACGGGGCAGTTCAGTTGGCATGGCCTTGCCATTGGCTGTGTTTGCATTGCCAGGTGACAATGCTCTGCCAGGACTGGAGTAAAGCATCGGCGATAGAGGTGGCTCATCATCAGGCACCTCATCTAGCTCAGGATTGGCCAAAATGGGTGACAGGCGGCCACTCAGTGTGCTGGCATTGGAGTTAGTGCGGGAGCGGAAGTCTGTCCAGGCATCCAGCTCCTCAGTGCTGCGTGACGTTGGGCTCCCTGGCCACTTGGAAAGACCTGAAGGGCTGTCTCCACCGCCTTCTCCAGCTGCAGCGGCTGCAGCCTGAAGGGCAGCCTTCTTCTTGGCCGCACGACCGCGGGCAGACTTGGTGTACTTGTTGCTGTTGTCCATGGAGACTGCACGGCGGCGTGGAGCCTTCCCTCCCTTTCCTCCCTCCGGATTGATCATCCACCAGGAACTCTTTCCTGTCCCCTCATTCTGGACTCGGATGAAACGACTGTGTAGGGACAGGTTGTGCCGAATGGAGTTCTGAAAGACAAAAGAGGGGAAAACATGGTTAAGCAGTGTGTTCAAAATACTTTAAAGCAATTATACAAACAACTGCCTTGGCTTGACTTGCATTGTACTCTGTCTTTCCTTTTGCCAATACACCACTCAATGAAAACCTCTCATTAAACCTAACAATCCCGATCCATAAACCACCCACTACTACTGACTCTGCAGCAGTCTAAACAGTTCATCTCTTTGGCGAGACAAAAAAGAGGAAAAAAAAACATTGTTTTAATTGTTCATCTAATAAATATAGACAAAAACACATTGACTAGTAGCAGCATTTGCACTGATGGCAGCATTGTTCCCTCTGTAGCTATTGTGTTGTGTGTATAAAAAAGAAAAACGAGACAGTGGACTATAATCAAGCACTGCCTCAATTATGAACGGCACATACAAAGAGCCCTGTGTTGCATGAGAAGTGCATTCTATGTTAGATCATGTGTGTTTATGGTGGTGTGAGTCTTGGCTGGTGTGCATTGATCAACTCCGCGCTCCCTCTTTGTGGAAACCCCGAGAGGCTCATTGAGGGGGAATTGGCGCACATGACATTGCCTGCTAATGAGCAACACAACACACAAATAAGTGTACACATTAAACTGCAACATGACAAACTTGTACAATCACTTGTTGCCTCGATTTGGACTTTGATGATACATACACCCTAGTCTGCATGACATTCTCTCACATTTTAACACATCTTCAGTTGTAAATTGCAAGGATTTGTTAAATGCCCAATTTCTATTTATTACCGGTAAATGCAATTCAGCTTGAATATAAAGTATGTGATTATGCAGACTTATGAATATTCACAGACAATTTCTATAACCTTGGTCAAATTTGGCTTAAACAAATCATTTAAATTCCAGGTTCAAGTGTGTATTTAAACTCAACTTGTTACTGTTTCATAAAATGAAGTGAAATACTGTATATGCCATTTATTTTGGCTGCACGATCATGGCTACATTCAAACCCAAGGCAGAAGTGGCCAAAAGAGAGATTTTTCCCTCATCTGTGAACTTGGTCTGTTTTTTAATTATGGTATGAACAGGACGAATCACACGACACCTGATCTTTTCCCTTCAGTCCTAATTCAGATGCAGGTCTGGTTTGTAGTGATGTGGCGACAGTTTGTGAGATCATGGTCAATATCAATCTTGGTCAATATTTGGTGCTCTTTGTTGTTCTGTGTTTTTTCATATTCCTTTCTTTGCAACTTCTTGGTTGTTCCACTCATTTCATTTAGCTTAGTTTATTTTACTTCTTATTTTGTTTATTTTGCATCTAATTTTGTTCAGCTACTTTATTACTTTTTGTTGATTTTTTTGTCTTCTTCGTTCCTTTTTTCTTTCTTTCTCAATTGTTCCACTCATTTTGTATATTTTTTTGTTATTTTACTTCTTATTTTTCTTCTTTTGGCATCTAATTTGATTCATTTACTTGAATACTTTGTTCACTTTTTATATTTTTGTTCCTTTCCTCTTTCTTTCTTGATTGTTTGATTCATTTTCTTTATTTTACTTTACTTTTTCTTCTTTTAGCATCTAATTCAGTTCATTTACATTGTTGATTTTTTTTTGTCTTCTTTGTTCATTTTTTCTTTCTTTCTCAATTGTTCCACTCATTTAGTATATTTTTTGTTTATTTTATGTCTTGTTTTTCTTCTTTTTGCATCTAATTTGGATCATTTTCTTGATTGGGTTGTTCATTTCACTCATTTATCTTGCTCCTTTAAAGTGAAAAAAAAAACCAACTGCTTTGCTCTTTGCATAATTTAATAACTGCTATAAATTTAAGGTCACAATGTCAGTTTGCTTTTGTGGGGCTGTGTAGTGGACACTGCATGAAAAGGTTACAAACGGCAAAAGCCCAAAAGCTGCTAGGTCGGTCCCTTCTTATTTCACTTTTTTTCTCGTGCAACACAACCAACTGAACATCTTGTTACATTCATTATTTTGCCTCCTTCTCTTTCCATACCCCCTCCCTCTTCCGCAGTTTCTGTTGTTTCACAAACACATAGCTCTTATGGGCCCTGAGGGACTCTGGGGCTATGCTATATCCTCCCATATAAACAAGCCAACCACCATCCACAACATGCATGCATTTTTTCCTCCTCTGTTTTCCTCCGATGTATATTTTTACTCCCTAAAAGAGAACAGATTTCTGGGTTCAGAATGGCCACGGCCAACATTTGCTCATTTTTGTGGGAATCTCAACATTGTTTTCCACGAAGCGGGGTCGTCTGCTTCCTGGGCAACAGTTTACAGGCAATTTGGTCTGGATTGTTATTCTGGTCAAGGCAGTTCAATCAGGCGAAAAAGCAGGATTAAGTTACATCCATGAACGCTACACTAGAAGGAGAAAAGTGTAATCTGTGGGGTTACAACCTGTGACCTTAGGGCAGGGGTCTGCAACCTGTGGCTCTGTAGTTAGACACTGCTCAAGATTTGGTTACTGCAAGAATTAGTTGCTTGTTTTTTGTTGATTTAGTGGATTATTTAGACCATTTTTTGCTCATTGTCTTCTTTATTTAGTTGACTTTGTTCAGTTTTGTTGGATATTTTGTGCATCTGTTGGTCACTTTTATTTATTTACTTGATTTTTCTGCTAATTTTTGCTAAATTTTTTCTTATTCAGTTAAATTTGTTCAACTTTATTATTTTGCTCATATTGTTAAATTAACTGGTCATTGTGTTCATTTTTGATCATTTTGTTGATTTCAGGTTCACTGTTGCTGGTTACTTTGCTCATTTTTGTTTATTTACTTGATCATTTTTGCTAACTTTTGCAGATTTTTTAATCTTGTTGAATTTGTTTAATTTTGTTGGTTATTTTTGTTCATTTTGTTAATTCAATTGATCATTTTGTTGATTTTAGGTTCAATTTAGTTCGTTACTTTGTTAATTTTTCTTTATTTACTTGATTATTTTGATGATTATGCTAATTTTGTTGCATATCTTTTTGAATTTGTTCAATGTTGTTGGTTATTTTTAGTTATTTTGGTGATATTTTGTTATTATTATTTATTTTGCTGCGTTCATTTTTAAATATTATTTGCTCATTTTTGTTTCCTTTGTTGCTATTTTGTCTACTTAGCCCATTTTGTTCATTTTGTAACTATTGTTTTGTTTATTTCTCTTCTGCGACTTAGTTCGTATTTTGTCGATTCCATTGTTGCTCCATTTACAGACAGTGTGGTTCAACAAACCACTGTGCCATTGTTTTACAGTTGGAAACTACATGTGTGCATTTGAAAAACCCACAAAAAGTTGCACGCATTCATGGGTGGTGTGTATGTGAATGCACGTTTCCCAAGCGCATGCACAGGTTTGTGAGCTATGCAATGAGGTAAGATGAGAAGAGATACCAGGGAGACCGGTGTTTGTCCTCTGCAGGCATCTCTAAAGGAATGACGTAATGCTGCCTTATTACAGAGCATTTTACAAACACACGCTCACACAGTAATATACACACTCTAAATGCTTCCAGCTGCCTGGAAGACATACATAATGCCATAAGATGACCGTTGTAAAGAAAAAAACAACCCCATTTGAATGAATGGTATGTAAGTTTCCTTCCTTAACCTGCTGCTGTAAACATCTACCTCCCAACACCTGACACTTCATCAATCCTCCTCGTCTGCTTCATCTTAAACATTCATATGGCTGCATCAGATCTACCCCCTCCTCCAACAAAGCCTCTTGTGTAACACTTCTCTTCCAGTGCCATCGCTCACGTCTCGCCGACGTCAGGAGGAAAATGTCTAACTCTGTGTGATGGAGCGGCATTAAAAGCAAGCAGGACAACTACACCTGAAGCCATAGGTGTAGTTTTCAGGGGGGTGAGGGGGATTCGTCTCCCACAATAGTTGTAAAACTGTGTGTTTTTACTCCCCCCAGTAAAACACATTACTTTAGATGATATCCAGCTTTTGATGTCTAAAAACCCTGCTTTACTTCCCTAATGGCATTGGTTGTCAGTTTATTTTCATTTTCTTGATTATTTATTCATTGGGAAATGATGTAGCTAATAAAATATGTGCCCTTTACCTGCTTGTTCACTGCCTTGTTCAAAAAGCTTCCGTTCTGAGACGAACGTCAAACTTTCAGTCCTCAAATCTGAGAAGTGCTTTAACCAGTCATCTCTACAGCTATGTTTCCCATCCACTAATAAACTTTATTTGTCAGGCATTAAAATCAGCATTAGACAATTTGATAGAATCCTCTGGCCTGTTTTTATGGCACATTGTGGTTGTGGTGCAACTCTTTGATGACATATTCTGAGTATGACTGAACAAAAAAGGCTATTTTGTCATCTGTCACTTGCAGAATGTACTGTATGAGTCTGTGCATACATGGCACATCACTGCATGCGTGGGATATGCTTACTCCTGCAGCTCCTCTTGGGTATTCCCAAAGCCCATTAATAAAAACAGCTCACTGAGGCAACAGCTCTGATTCATAACTCCTACTTTGCAGCTTTGAGCTGCTCAATAACACACACATACCCGACCAGAGCAACAACAACAACACTGGTGACAGAATTTGTTTAATTTCTCTTATTCAGATTTGTGTTATCTGTCTTTGTGGGATGACACACCTTCAAGGCAAAATAAGCCGGTAGGAACATTTACAGAATCTGTTAACCCAATCCATTCTCACAAAAATTTAGCTGCTATGTCTAAGGTAAATGTCAAAGTGGTCACATGACACACTGGACAGTTTACTCCAGTGTAACCCCCTGCTGCAATGCTGAACAGAGCAATACCTTTAGATGTAGCAGACTGAGAATGACAACCAGGCACTGAATATGATACAGTGATACATGGTGTTATATTGCTGCCTCTTTTTGGAGGAGAGAACTTATAGATTTTGAGAGAAGAAAAGTGATGTGAACATACAAAAGTGTATCTTGTGATTACTTTGATGCTTTATTTTTCTTTCAATATAACTGTGATGTGTGTTTCTGTTGACCACCTGAAACAGCTAAAGTTCCTGATTGGTCCGTCTGCTGTCCAATCAAGAATTTAAGCATTTGCATTTGTGTAACAATACTACTTCCTGCCACTCACATGTCAAAATAAAATACCACGGAATATTCAAATTATTTTGTATTAAATAATAATTAGACACATATTATAAATACAGTGGTATCTCAGATAATGAATTTAATCCGTTCCGGCGTCACATTCAGTATCCGAAAGATTCGTTTTCCAAATGGAATTTTTCCATAGGAATACATGTAAAACCAATTAATCCACGACAAACGCCAATATAAAGTATGTATTACACACCCCTACCTGCACATTTATTCATTATTATTATTATTTGAAAAGGAAATTACATTAATTATCTGAAGAGGAATGCATGAAACTAGTTCTAAAAATGATTTAAAATGTATTCTTTACCTTGGCTTATGACTTGGTAGTGTGTCCGTGGACACTGCACAAGTCCATAACTGTAAACAACACCAATGCCACTGCCGGCGGCCCGGGAGAGGGACGTGCCGCAGCGCTGCCCATGTCCGACCATGTCAGACACCTGTGTCCGACCCTGTCTACACGGGCAGCGTTGCCCGTGTCCACTGCGGCTCCACGGCGAGGACCGAGGCTGGCGTCGGCTCCACGGCGAGGACCGAGGGATTGGACACGGGCAGACATGGGCAGCGCTGCCCGTGTCCGACTGTGTCGCCACAGCCGGGAGCGGGACACGCTGCGGGTCGATGGCTTCAGTGAGGGTACAGTATCACCAGCGATTTCCTTCTCTTTGATACAAAGCAGCAGTTCTCCAAAACACAAGCTCTCCACAACACGAGCTAACGGCTGTTAGCCGCTAGCCTCTGTTAGCATGGCTAACGGCTGTTAGCTTCCAGGTCTTTCACGTCCGAGACCCGGAAGCGACTACGGGCTAACGCTATTGGCCGTTAGCCTGTGTTAGCTTGGCTAGCAGCTGTTAGCTTTGCCGAGACCCGGAAGTGACTATTCGTTAACCGATTAATTTTCGTTGTCAGAGTGAAGTTTTTTGCAGTTTTTTTCTTCGGTGTCCGAATTTTTCGTTGTCAGAAGAGTTTGTTGTCCGAGATACCACTGTAAACATTTATAGTTTCTACTGACTGTTTAATATATGGTGCTAATGAAAGAGACGGGCTAGCTACACATGTTATTAATTCAGCTTTATTCTCACAGGTTACATGCAACAGGAACAAGGACATGCGCCTGCGTGAACTAATACAGAAATAATAAAAAGAGATGGAATAAAATACTAAGGATACTGCCAATGTAAAATGTGTGTATAAGTAATGAATCAGTACTTTAATAACATGGGAATAGCGCCACAAGTTTTAGAAAAAGCCCCACATCTGATTCACTCAGTCTGACTGAACTGATGAACAAACGTGAACTTGAAGCTAGCACTAGCTGCTGTTAGCTCCTAACGTTAGCTGCTGTTAGCTCAATAGCTAATGTTGCTGGAAAAATGTGAATGTATTTGATTAAAAAGTGAATATTTTATTTTGAAACTTTTACAACCATCAGTGACACATACATTCACTGTCTGTAAATTCTACAAACAGACATATATTACTTGTAAATACAGGACAGAAATAGTACTACTACACATGTGTGGAACATCTGATTTTCCAGTGATTGGATTGGGTAGCAGACTGACCAATCAGAAAATTTAGCTGCTTCAGGGTCTGTGATTGGTTGGGAGTTGTGGCACAAACATAGCATTGTGCCAAGTTGACAGCGAGGGCAAGGCAAACCTGAGAGATAGTGAGAAGGCAGCAGCGAGCGTGCACATCAATGGGAACGCACATCACAGCGAAGTTCAGAGCAACATAAAGAGTCAAGCCAACCACAGAATAGATTTTTGTACGCTCAACCTGATTTTCTTCTCTCAAGATCTTTTTCTTCTCTTAAAATCTGTATGTTCTCTCCTCCAAAAAGAGGCACTAATGTAACGCCATAGTGATCGGGACAGATGGAGTTCCACACAGGAGAGGGTTTTGTCTCAGAATCACGTAATTAACGATACCAACTGAATTGCTCTGTTTGTGGATGTTTTCTATTATTGATCTAATACACTTCATGTGCTAAACTGGTTAAAAAAATACAGGGTCGTGAGACTGTTGATAAATGATAAATAACTTTAAATTAAAAAATGAATAAAATAATCAAGAAAATGAACAAAAATTATCAAAACTATTGACATAATGTCAAAAAATAAACAAAAAATTAATCAAACAATCAAGAAAATGGACAATAATGATCAAAAATTGACAAAATAATCAGGAAAATTAACAAAAAAATAACAAAATAATGAAATGAATCTGAGACTAGCTGAAGTGCTCTCTCTGTGGATGTGTTCTATGACTGATCTAATACACCACAGCTGATAAACAGCTTAAATAATGCAGGGTCAACACAGTGAACTGCTTTTGAGACCAGTTATCCAGGTTCACTAGTGTTACATTCTTGAAGCCAAATAACTCAAAAGATTGTCTTCTGAAGCTGAACTTAGCCCAGGAGAGAGGCCCCAGCTGTGTGTGTGTGTGTGTGTGTGTGTGTGTGTGTGTGTGTGTGGGGGTGTGTGTGTGTGTGTGTGTGGACCAGCTGCAGCCAGAGCTCAGGAACACAGAGGTTTTTTGTCCGTCAGCAACATGTGGGAACAATTAATCACTGTCAGTAACCACGCTAGGAATCTTTTCCTCTGCCTCATTATTATGACACTTAATTGTTGAAGGTGTGTAGGTGGGAAGGCTCGTATTCATCTTCGTCTGAAACAGAAAGCCTGTAAACATGAATAATTTAAGAAAGGCAGCCAAAGGATTAAAGAGTCTGTATAGTTTTTAATACCTCAAACCCCCGAGGTCACTCAGGAAGCACATTTCTGTGATTGGTCAAGATGACTTCAAAGGTGCTTTCTAATTGGATGAGGGTGTGTGAGCTCAAGCAGCGATTGGTGGATTAGAATTGCTTTGCGTAGCCAGGCAGTGCAGGAGAGAGAGGGTGTAGTACATGATATTGCAAGTGTATTTCATCACCCAGCTACAGCTACACAGAAATGTATGAACTGAGTTTCACTTTGCCTGGATGTGACTCTGAAAGAAACATCAGACTGGTTTAGTTCAACACAACCTTGCCTGCCCTAAAAGAAGAAAAACACTAAACCCAGCAAACAGCTCTTCACACTTGAGGAAGGCTTTAGGTCAGAGGGTCACAGTGTCACAGAGCCAGGAGACAACACCAAGTCAAAGGTCAACGTACTTTGGGTTTGCAGGCCTCGTCTAATAATCCTTAGCCTTGCCCATTTAACCCTTGTGCAGCAGCTCTGATTGGGCAAACGAAGTGACCAGAGCCTCACACCTCTGGTGTACTTAACAACCCGCTGACACACTGTGTATGTGAGTCTTTGCCAAACATAACCACACGCTATCAGCTATTATGTAAACCAGCACTAATCTGAGTCTAATGTCAACAGGGAGCGTTGGGTCAAGCTGACACCGTGTACAGCATCAGATACTGCTTAAAACTGACAATGAGCTTTGGTTAAAATAATAACTCTTCTGTCTGCAAGTGTTCTTTCTTTACACATGAAAAGATTATTATAGAACACACAAGTAGAAATCCATGATTAAAGAAATACTTTATACTACAAGCCCAATTCCAGTGCAGTTGTGTAAAATGTAAATAAATCCAGAATACAATGATTTGCAAACCTCATAAACCCATATTTTATTCCTTTTATTCCCTATAGAGCATAAGCAACATATCAGATGTTGAAACTGAGACATATTACCATTTCATTAAAAAAAAGTAGCTCATTTTGAACAAAAACACCTGTAGGAACATTTGACAACTAATTAGTTTAACTGATAACAGGTCAGTCACATAAGTATAAATGGAGCATTTTAGAGAGACAGAGCCTCTCAGATGTAAAGATGGACAGAGGTTCACCAACCTGTGAAAACTGCATCTAAAAAACTGGATGCTGGTGAGCTTCAGGCCCTCATGTGGTGCTGCATTAAAAACTGAGATGATTCCCTATTGGAAATCACTGCATGGGCTCAAGAACACTTGCAGAAATCACTGTCTGTGAACACAGTTTGCTGTGTAATCCACAAATATAAGTTACAGCTGTATCATGTAAAGATGAAGAAACATGTGAACACGATTCAGAACTGCTGTTGACCAAAGCTCATTTAAAATGGTCTGAGACATTCATCTGACCACACAACAGTCTACCATACTGCCTCAGACCATCCAGCTTTGACCTTCCTCCTCATTCTCTGAATCTTTTGATGATATTATGCACCACAGACAGTGGGATCATCAAAGTCTTTGCAATTTTACATGGATGAAAATTCTCTTAAATAGTTCCACAATTTTTTGATGCAATTTGTCACAGATTGATGAACCTTTGCTCATCTCTACATCTGAGAGGCTCTGTCTCTCTAAAATGCTCCTGTTCTACCCAGTCATGTTACTGACCTGTTATCTGTTAACTGAATTAGTTGTCAAATGTTCCTCCAGTTGTGTTTCAATATTACCAATTACTTTCCAGTCTTTTGTTGCCCCCGTTCCAACTCTTTTGCAATGTGTTGCTGCCATCAAAATCAAAATGAGATAATATTTTCCATGAAATGTTAAAATGTCTCAGTTTCTACATCTGATATGTTGTGTATGTTCTACTGGGAATAAAATATGGGTTAATGAGATTTACAAATCATTGAATTTTGTTTTTATTTAAATTTTACACAACATCCCAAATTCATTGGAATTGGGGGTCTTAAAAAACAGCAAAGTTGAAAGCTTTTTGACTGTGCCTTGGGCATTTAGGTCTCTGAGGGTTAAATTAGTGAATGGATGAAAACACAGAGCAATAAGTAACCTGGTATTTCGACCTGTAAATCCAAAAACAAACTCTCAAGGCTCATGTCTGTAGCAAATTTCTTCTTCTGTGGACAATGAAGACTTATACTATTTTTATCCACACACAAAACATCGGGTCATGATTTGCTAAACTGAGTTAAAATCGTAATTTTGTCAGGGATCAACAAAGTGTTAAAGTGTCTCTTGATTTTTGGATGAGTGAAACTATTTTGAAAAGTAGAATTCATTCATTTAAAGAGATTTGTGTGTTTCATCAAAAAATTGGTCAGTGAAAGTGCAGCGAAGTGAACATGTAGAAGATATGCAGGCTTTGACGTGATGTATGAGACGTCTTATAAATAAACATGGTGGCTGGTTTGCGCGAGGACGGTTATTTATACTGTGACTGTACACAAACACAGAATAAAACACACACACAAACACACACACACACACACACACACACAAACACACAGAGGGTCCAGGTTCCAGCTCTGGACTCCAGACAGAACATTCCATTCTCCTCAATCATATGTTCATTTCCCAGCCAGCAGCTGGACGTCTCTCCCTGTTTGCGTGTGTGTAAATTGTATTTATGTGAGTGTGAGTGTGTGGACATTGGATGGGGATCTGGAGCTTGGCAGGCTGAATCCTCTTACACCTCATTCTGCTTATGTTTCTGTTCTTATTTCCTTCTCACACCCACTGTTGTTTATAAGTTAAGGCAGGGTTTCCTAAACTTTTTTGGCTCAAGATGTAAAAATGAAATGTGGCATCTTCTTAAAACCCACAAAATGCAGTAATACTGTATGTTTTTACTATTAAAAAGATACAAGGTAAGGACACACACTGAACTTGGCTTCCAATTGCCAATCTGCATTGTGCACAAGCATGCTTGGATGATTTGAATAATATGTGGGACTGAGCCACGCTTAATCGCAGCACAGTTACAAATATGACTATGCAGACACAACGTATAACTGATACATAAACTTCTTCTCCTGCATGCTGGCAGTGCAATGAAACTGAAAATCTCAGCCTTAAAAAATGTATAAATCCAGTAAAAGTCTGTCTGAGACCATAAATGACTCAAACATAAGGCCTAACTCAGTCACGTTCTATATGTGGTATTGTCTTGTGATCTCCTATGTACAGACACATCTGTGCCTCAACATGTTTGGAGCTGTTAGTGTGGCCCACTGGGGGAGTGGGCTAGTGGTGTGGGCTCCACTCACATTAGACACGGCTGCCTATACTGTGCTATACTGGGCTAATGTTCAATTGCCCCACTCTACTCCCTGACTGTTCCATGATCAACTGGACCTGAGCACAGATCTGTTGTTCACACATCAGTGCATCATAATACAACACATTCAGCTTCACTGACTTTGTGGTTTATTTTGCATCATTTTGGACTTTTTGATTATGCAAGCAGGCGATTTTCACTAACTCGTGCTGTCTGAATATTTTTGCAGAGGCAGCAGGAGATGAGGCTTATCCAGGTTTGTCCAGGTTGCATGCCCCTACTTGTGCTCATGCATGAGCATCTATATCGTAAGTATACCTCATCCAGCCATACCATAGCCATAGAAGTGTACACGATACGGAGTACTCACACTAGTGAGTTTCAGATTTGAACAATGTTTGTACAACACCTCTCAGTGAAAACAGACCGTATATATCAGAGTTATAAAGAGACCTTTCGGAAAACTGAGGAAAAATCTAATCAACACCCTTGGATAAGTCTGTAATAGACTCATACAGTATAAGCAATGCAGATATAAAAGTTAAGGTACTGTATATGACCTTTATTACTTGACACTTTATTGTGGAGAAACTGAAATGTTCATATGTTTCCTGTGTATTCTGGTTCTACTGTGACTGATAAATGCATGTGTCATAATAAAAAAAAAAACAACAAACCTTACATGGTCGGTCATCTACACAGTGCTGTATGTTTGATCTGTAATTAACACGATTGAAATCCAGCTGTAAGTAAATGTAACCTGTTTTCTGTTTGAGTGTTCAGAGCTGTGACCTTGTTAGATCACGAATGCCTGCTCTAATGCCAGCGCCTCTCCACTCTACCTGTCACATCCGTCTTCCTCCTCTTCCTCTGCCTGTTTTCTCTCTATCCCGCCTGCATCAGAGTTGTGTAAGGCCACATGCTCAAAGACCTCCTTGTTTACTCTTACAATTCCTCCAATCGCTCAGCCAGAGGTGGGGGAGTTGGCTGACCCATCCCACTTACCAGAGCCAATCGCTGCGAGCTGGGGCCGGGGCATGGTTAGTCGCACTGCTCGTCACTAGGTCAGCGTGTTTTCATCATTACGTGTGTGTGTGTGTGTGTGGGGGGGGGGGG
>JAQQAE010009098.1:0-14801 GCA_029823295.1 Pseudamia nigra
AAAAAAATTTAAAATGTGACATTTTTGGATGGTGCGCCTTATAATCCGGTGCGCCCTATAGTGCGGAAAATACGGTAGTATCTATCAAACTCCAGCATCCACACATACATACTCATCACGTTGGTCCACCTCACGGCTACATTTCCATGACAAACACCAGAGGACAGTGGAGTCGTCCACCCTTTGTGGAAAATGCCTTTAAAAACTGAGATAGGAATGGAAAGGGGGAGTGAAAGAGAGCAAGAGAGAGGGAGTATGTGGCCTGGATAAGTGGTGGCAGGATTATAGCTAGTTCCATCATGGCTTTGGTCCGTTCACTGCCTCCTATAAAAACCTATTAGCATGTGAATGAACAGGCACACAGTGGATACAGTTTTCTAAAACCCAGGAGCACTGATCCGTTATCGGGGAAGCTTTGCTTGTGTGGCTATGTGTGCATGTATGATTATGGTCTACCTGACCTACGGGTGTTAGTCAGAGGTGTTTTCATGCAGCAATAGCACATTGACAACTGATGCAAGATAATCTAAAGGTAATAATAAGACTGAATGGCATTTACACTTCTCTGATGAAGGAATGAGCTTCTGATTTTTGAAGAGAAGAGTTATCAAAAGAAATTCACTTGCTAGGTTTTCTGTAATTGTTTCAACAGTATGAGATTTTATTTATTCTCACATTGCTTGACCAAGATTTGTGTAGGTGTGAAAGTAAAAAGCAGGTCTGTAGATGCCAAAATATTAAAAGAAAAAGTTACCAGTGTGGAAGTGGGCACTGAAACAAAAGAGAATGATAAAAGCTGAGCCAGAATGTCCCCTGTTAAATTGCTTACCTCCCTTTGCAGCACCAGCTCTTTGGTGAACAGCATGGCCTCATCACTGAAGGGTTCAGCCACCTGCATCCCCCCAGGCGTATTCCTGGAACTGCGTGGACATTCAATACCTAGCCAGACACAACACAATTGCAGAAGTTAAAGGTCAGCACAGTAGCTTATCAAAAGAACAGCAAGAGGTCCTAAAAAGTTTTAATATTACTTGGTTTGATAAGCTGGAAGATATCAGGAGATAAAGCTGCTGAAAACGCAATAAACAGAGAAGCTGTTAGACTAGAAAAAAAGTCAACCAAGGACTTGTATCCTCAATTTTCCTGACGGCTGGTGGTCCGAATAACTGATTCTACATCCAAAAAAATATCATCCCTCTTACAAGCTGAAGGTTGAACAGCTTAGCAACAATGTTTCACATCAGTACCACATAACAGATTAGTCAATAATAGTAGCTGCCGTGCTAAATGGATATGGATGGTCATCAAGGGGGTGAATCCTGAGTGCATAAAGCGTGTAACTTATTTTTGGTGATTTAGCCTGCAGAGTTCCTGTCAACACTGAGCCTTTGAGTCTTAAAAATACACAGGGGTAAAAAAAAAAAAAAAAGACACATGCAACAAGCAGATGCGCAAAAGAGGCACGGTAAAACAGAAGAAATCTACTGTGATCTTAGCATTAAAAAAATTTTATGTCCCTGATGTTAGACATATTAAGGCATTTACAGACGACTGGAGAGGAAAACCCAGGAATGCAAACCTTTCCTCTTTCATCTCTTCAGGACTTAATATAATGCATGTTGTGCTACAGTACATACTAAAGCAGGAAGACATACCTTTGAATATTGAATGAAACAAAACGCTAAAGAGTGTTGATTTATTGTACTTGTAGTATCAGATTATAATGGGGTAAAAACAATCATTATGCAAAGCTCTCTTGGAATGTCTGCTTTCTGATTCATTTTCACTTTAATGGACTTCACAGACATACTAGATATGCAGCCTTAGGATAGTCTCACAATGGACGAGTAAATACACAGAAGTAAAATGTATTACGGCATCCTGGCAGTGGCTCTGTAAAATGAGTCATCCCGCCAGTCAAATCTTGTTATATTATATTTTGCATTTTTTCAGTGTACCAATATGTTTGTATTAGTAATGTACGTAATATACACTGCCTGGCCAAAAAGGTCACCACCTGGATTTAACTAAGCAAATAGGTACAAGCCTCCCATTGGATAATTTCTGCATGGTGATTATGTTTCAGCTGGCAACAAGTGATATAAGGATAGTGGGGAACCATCATCTTCGAAGAAAAAAATGTGGTTAGAAAAAAAATCTTCCGGAGTTTTCTGTGTTTACCCTCAATACATGCATTTGCTCGCCAGAGCTTCTCCTCATGAGAAAACATTACCTCTCTGCTGTGCGTGTGTGAGGACACACACATGGCTTACACATACTGTGCCTTGTTTAACCAATCAAATGGCGCCATGGGTGGCACAAAGCTGGAGACAGAAGCGGCAGGAGAGACAGAGAGGGGCGGCTGAGCCGAAATAACCCAGTTTTTAATTGATTTCTTGATATCGGCAGGTCAGATTTAAAAAAAAAAAAAAAAAAAAAACACACCAATACCAATATACGTCAAAATTCCAAATATCGGTGCCGATAATCGGTCAACCTCTGGTCTAGACTATGATTTTGGGAAAAGTATAAAATTTATTAAAAGGCTGAGCGAACCCAAACAGTTTGAGCATTTTAAAGTTTAAATGGAGTTGAAGAGTTGAAGTACGCTGGAGTTCTATAAGCTCAAAGTTGAAACGATTTGAAGGATTTTGAAAAAAATTCTCCATTGTTTATTGGAAAAATTTATCACAAAAGCTTAATATTTTAAAAATGATGAAGGTTTGACTTATGAAAAGTAATAGCACAGTTGTTGAATAAGATGATTTGCAGCAATGTTAAGTTTGAATTGGACAAAAATGTAGGAGCAGTTAAATGACAAAAAAAATGTACAGAAGTGGAAGAAGAATTTTTTTAAATACTGAAGACAACAATAATGGGATTGCTGAATGACTCAGCAATCCCACTAATATACTATACATGAAAGTACCAGGGAAATGTAGTATAGATTATGCCATTGCAATGAGCTGCAATTGGGATCAGTAAGATTTTGAGCCGCTCAAATTTCACAAATAAATCCAGTAAGTCAATTTAAATTTGAGTATTTCTAGAAAAGACGAGTTAAAATTTGAAAATACACAAAATTGACAAACTTTTGCAAGCATCTGCCTACAGCAAACATAAACAAGGTTGAGAATAAATGTAAACACTTTTTGACAACTGAACTTGATGTCCAAGAAAGCATCAGAATGTGATGGCACAAATCTATTCCTCAAATACTGTCTGTAAATATTTTACAAGTTTATTGAGGTTGAAAATCTTTATAAACGTGGAATCATAAAAACCCAATTCCATAATGTTGGGATGTTGTGTAAAATGTACATAAAAACAGAATGCAATGCTTTGCAAATCTCAAGAACTAATTTTATTAGCAACAGAACGTAAACAACACATCAGATGTTGATGTTTCATAGAAAATATTAGCTCCTTTTGAAATTGATGGCAGCAACACATCTCAAAAAAAGTTGGAACAAGGGCAACAAAACGCTGGAAAAGTAATTGGCACGGATCAAATACAACTGAAGGAGCATTTGACAACTAAGAATCTCAGAAAAAGATTCCTCAATATAAAATTGCAAAGAGTTTGAAAATAACCTTCTACAGTGTATGATATCATCAAAAGATTCAGAGAATTGGGAGGAAGGTCCAAGGTCAAAAGTGGATGCTCATGATCTTCAGGCCCTCAGGTGGCACTGCATTAGAAACAGACATGATTCTCTACTGGAAATCACTGCATGGACTCAGGAACACTTTCAGGAATCCCTGTCTGTGAACACAGTTTGCTGTGCAATCCTCAAACGCAAGTTAAATCTGTATCATGTAAAGAAGAAGCCATATGTGAACACAATCCAGGAAAAACACCATCTACTCTGGACCAAAGCTAATTTAAAATGGTCTGAGACATCCATCTGACCACAGAGCAGTTTTCCATTTTGCCTAAGATCATTTAAAGCTTGCAACTTTTTGAGGTGTGTAGCTGCCAATTCAAAATGAGCTAACATTTCCCATGAAATGGTAAAATGTCTCAGTTTCAACATCTGATGTGTTATTTTCAACTGGGAATAAAATATGGGTTTATGAGATTTGCAAATCATTGAATTCTGGTTTTATATACATATTTTTTGGAATCGGGGCTGCATGTAAATATTACAGAAACCAATGCGAGAACAGGACAGGAGCACATCTGATAAGTTAGGCCCACAGAAAGGAGTAAAATCACGCAAACAAAAGTTGAAATGAGGTCACGAACAGTCAAATCATGACATTCTGTTAAGTTAAGTTATCCCCCTTAGCCCTTACTAAAAGGTCAAGGTGTGCAAAAGTGAGTAAGACATCCATTAAACACATGTAAATATCAGACATGCTGCTGCCTGATACATTAGCTCAAATGTTTGTCCCTCTGAAAAATAATGCACACTCAAAAACTTGTCAAAAATGCCAAAAGATTAAAACAGACTACAAAAAGACATTAGTAGAAATGTTATATGAGCAAAAGTAAGAATTGTACAAACTCTGGCAGAAAATTGTAAGTTATCCTTCATTTAGATATCTGTATTATAGTTGTACTAAAAAGATGTTACAAAAACCTTCATGAAGAGTAGAGATGAAGAGGAGGAGAAGGTGGCAGAGGAGGCAGATGACACACCGATGGCCAAGATCATCTCAAAGTATTTATAGAAGTGGACCAGAACAGGGTTTCCACATGGGACACAGCGGTACAACAGCACCAGCATAAAGAGGAGCAGGAAAAGGAAGGATGCAGAATAAATGCACAAAAAGAGACAAGAGAAGAAGGAAGGGCTTGGGAGGGGTAATACTGTACACAGCTAGCAAAAACAGGAACATGAAGTAAATGTAGGGAGGGAGATATTGGAAGTTTCTGCTTGGCTTGGTCACAGCACAGATAAGGGCTGGAACTCCGTTTCTCTTACAATCCACAAAAAAGGACTGGGTAGTACAGTATAATACACAAAGAGGTCAAGTTAAATTGTATCCTGCACACAGTACAAACTACAAAAGGCTTTACAAATCTACATCAGTAACCCAGCACAAGTGCTCCAGAAGGCAAAAAACACACCCTTTAACAAAATGCAAAAGAGAAAAACATGAATGGATTACAGCTTAATCCTAGGTTGTGGTAAAATACAGATAGATACAGAACATATTAAATATGCAAAATCATATACAAGAGCATAAAAATACGTCCAAGGCACACTGTAGTATCTCGTCTGTAGCTAAATATACTGTCCTCAAATAACCTATGGCCAACCCAACTGCACTCAGTGTTCTGCAAATCGTCCACAGACACAAACTACAGCTTCTTTCCTGCAGTATTTACACAAGCAGGGAGGCCCTTAGCTCAGCCAGTTTTAACCACAATGCATAACACACACACCTTACACAATGATAAATGTTGGGATATGCATCCCATCTGACCTCAAACATAAATTGACATAATTATCAGTACTAACATCCAAATACCAACATGTAACTATGATGGATCAATTAAGTACATGCTTATGTGTCGATCCGTGACATCATACCACTCACTGAATTTGGCTGGAATTGGTTTAGCTTTTCTAGCTCAAAATCTCTAGATTTCAGACTCAGAAAAGGAATGTGTGACCCTCGTGCAAAGCTGCAACAGGGCCTGATGAACTACTGCCTGTTACCTTTACCTTAACGGTAGACATTAGTCCGGCCGCACACAGAGAAACGCGACTCATCTCAACTCAACAGGAAATCAACTTGATGTACGGCGGTTCCCAAGCCAGATTTTTCAGTCTTGACGACGTCCCGACATAAATCGTGCCGATTCAACATGTTGAATCGCCAGAACTCAGTCTCAGCGATGTGCAGCAGGCACGACTCCGGCTTAGCGACTTTGATCATTTGTGGGCATGTGTGTCGCAAGCGGTCACTGTTTACTGTCAATAGATGGCGCCGGTTCCCAGGTGTGCTGTCAATCTGCAGCTGTGTGCTAGGTTCCTTCAATAATGACAGATCCCAACTCAACTCACAGAGTTGAGTTGGGATCTGTCGCGTTTCTCCATGTGCGGCCGGCCTTACACTTTCTTGCTCAAGCTCAAATTACCCATCCCCCAAAAAACTGCTTAATTCTCTCTATGCCTGAGTAAAATTTAGCCAATCTTTCCACCAATTATAAAAAATTATTCTGCATCTTTTCTGGGGAGGCATGATTGTTATTTTCATTCTCAAGTGTCTCACAGTCATATTGAACTGGATTAATTAATTCATTAATATACTGTACTCATTTGTAGTGAGTAGGTTATTTTCAGATTTATTTTGTGAATTAATGTGTTTTTAGTTGACCCAACACATAGGGAAGAGGATTATTTTGACCCGTCTTCACCACTCACTAAGCAAATATAATGAGCTTCACCTTGTACAGTTTTATATAGAGGGAACGTGTGGCAATCTGAATTGTGTGCATTAGTGTCATCTCTGTAATTTATACAAACATACTTCAATCATATTGATTGCGCTCCTTTAAGTCATAACCTTCTGATATTTTCCAGGAGAGAATGAGATCCGTAGGGATATTATTAGTGTTTGTTTGCTCCATTGTCAAATTACTCAGGCTGTCTTTTTCTCAGGCCGTCGACAGTTTAGACAAAGAGTTGTGATTAGCACTAACACTGGCAAACAAACAAGCACAAAAAAGGAAAAAAGAACTGTCTATGTATAACTGTTAAATTAACAACCAGTAGAACGATGTGCACACTTGCAGAAGTCTGTGACAGGTTAGCAATGCATAGTAAAGTATCTGTTTTGTGCAGGCCTTAAGCACTGAAGCAAATAAGTGATTCCCATTTCATTATTTTCATGCACAGCAAACTCAATTTCTTATTTGTCAAAGTTAAATTTGAGTTGTGGGGAAGGTGTGTGCATACTTGTAGGATTTAGGTGGATGACAATTTCTCTAAAGGGCAATGGATTTCACAGCCTATGTACAAAATTAACATTAAAGATAGTAATTATATTTGCAGGTCTTAAATACATCTCTTTCCTCAGACTTCGCTGTGCTGAAGTCGCAAGTAAATTTCTGAATTTCAATGAGATGCTGGAGGACACTGATGTGTGGAGGTCAGGAGAAGAGAATAATTATTTGCATACTTGCTCTGACTGACTTTGTATGACGCAAAACTTTTTCCCCACACTGACATATTTTAAGGGAACAAGTCTACAATTTTTCTGCTCCACTTGTCCTCCATCTTTCCATCTTCATCACACACTCAGGACAGAAGCGTACCAGCACACAGGTGTACACACACCCAAACACAACCATACACCCACTAAGAAATCAGACAAATGGCACTAAGCCACACACTGTGACATGGCTAATGCCTCTTGCTGACAGTGTAAATCTTTGTGTCCGAGTGATGGGTGTTTCATCTTTTTGACAGACCACTGCTCAACATATCTTTCTGAGCAACTTTGAAAGTTCACTTCACCTGCTGTGGCCTCCATCTGAAACTCTGTGGAAGCTATTGAAGCTACTAAACTTTTCCAGCCTTTTCACTGCACGGTTTCCCAGAGCTTCAACAGAGCTTTATACCAGCATAGTTCACATCAATTGCATTTTTTAACCTTCTCTTTACCACATCCCCTTTCTCTGTATCCATCCTCTGTCCGCTCTGCCTTCAAAGTTCTCACTCCACCTACTCCTCCTTTCATCATATCATTGTCAACGCCCTCCTTTCCACATCACCACACTTGCAATTCCCTTTCCTCCCTACTGCCACTCCTTTCCCTTTCAGGAAACAGGATGACTCCGTTACCCTTTATCAAACTTACATACAGAAATGACACAGCACAGGCCAGCAAGTGAAGGGAGAAGAAAGGAAAGGTGATGTAGAAGGAAAGGAAGGGAAACTTCCCTTCAACTCATGAAGCACACCTGTGGCCCTCTGAAGTATGTGCTTCTGTTGTTAGCCTTTATCTCGGTTTCTAAAAGTTCTGTCTTCATCCATTACATAAAGCTGGAAGTGAAAGGAGACTATGAAGAAGACAAGAAGGCTTTAAGGAGCCTTGCTGGTGAAGCAAGTCTTGCCAGTGAGTGGGGTTCAGTATTAAATCAGGACAAACAGTGTGCCTAAAAAGAAGAGGGAAAATGCTGCTCCGAGCTACTAAGCTGGCAGCTCAGATTCAAAGATGCGTCTCTTGCTTTTGTTATTATAATTTTAATTTGCTGTGTTACATCACTGACTGCCTTGGGATCATTTGTAGCAGTACTATAAACAGTTTGCTTGTCAATGGCCTCCCACTATGTTGTTAAAGACATAAAATATGGTCATGATGAATATTGTACAAACAAAAATGGCTCAACCAACATCGGACTTGTGCACAGAACCATCCTTTGATTATATTCTGCATTTGTCTGCGTGCAGTCAAAATTCACCAAGCGAGCAGGGAACTCTGCCTAAAGAAAACACTTCTGACCTTTAATAGAATATGAATGGACAAAAAATAAGCAATTGTGGAACATCGGGCAGTACAATTCTTTACAAAGATGCAAAATACCATGAACTATAATACAATAGCTCCACTAGTACTAGATATTAGGCCTGCTTTCCTGTAAAATACGGAGCATCATCATCTGTCAGAGATATCAGCTAGTTTAAAGTAGAGAGGTCTAAAAGGTCTTTGGCTGTTTTATGCAGAGATAAGTACAAGAAAGATGGAGCAACCAATTTATCATGTTATGTGTCATTTCAAATACTGAGGACGGTGCAGATATGTGAATAAAACGTGGACAAATAACACTGACAGGAAAGAGAAAGTGAAGGTACATGAGAATCCTTAGAGGTTAGAGGTATGGAGATAATCAGGAGATGATAGTGGCCAACGGCTTTATTCTATGTAGTTGAAGGTTTAAAAACAGTTGTCACGAAAGATAACAATGCACCCGACAAAACATATACATATAACCACTGACATCATGTCATTCACACAATGTTTTATCTGTTAACGCCCATGTCTGAAAAAGCATGCTAGTGAGCACAAAAGGGTGAATTCACATTAGTATTAGTGCAAGAGACAATAAAATGAACAAAAGATGGAAGTAAATCATTTGTATCAATCACTGCTAATCCAGCCAAAAATGTGTGTACTGCAGACAATACGTGTTGACTCATTTTCAGCTTATAAATCTCTTCTTCAGGAGCAGGACCATAATCAAATCTGCTCAGGGGCTATCAGCTCTAATGTGTTTCCTATTTTCTTATAAGCTGTAATTTAATGAATTTATTCAAAACAAGATTGAATATGCACATTCATTCTTACATAAGGTTGAATATTCAGATTTTTTTTTTTTTTTTTTTTTTTTTAATGGTATGTAAAATGCAAACAATGCTGGGGAAAAATGCTTATGTGAAGATTGCTTCTTCACAAGGGTCATGTAATAATACATGTAGCAGGCAGCAGACAAGACTGTAATTACTGAAAATGAGAAATCAGTGGATAGCTGGAGCAATCAGAAGCAAACTACAAAATCACTTCATGCGTGGACAATTCAGCCACATACAATGAGACTTAATGTGAAAGTGTCAGAAATACTTGGTGTTTGTCTTCGGAGAGGAATGCTATAGAAGCCATACGTCTGTCTGAAATTGATTTTTTATTTCAACTCTAACCGAATATCGTGCATTGTGTTCTAATTCCCATGATCTAGGTGGATGTGCAAATCATTGTTGGCTGCCAAAGATACAGTCTTAGTGTTTTTATGACTAGCACAAAGTGTCAAAATAGTCGAGGAGCTAAAATAAATGTCTGGTCCTGCTATCAAACAGTCCCCGTATTTCATCTCATCTGCAGCATGCCCTGGACTTAATGCACTAGAAATTGGAACAGAAGGCACTTTATCTGCAGTGTCACCATAGCGCTGGACAGATAAGACACAAGCAAAACACAAATTCAGGAAAAAAGAATAGCTGAGGGCTAGTGAATGAAAGGTAAAATTTAAATTGTTACTACACGGATACAAAAACAAACAAAGGTTTTTATCTTTAAATGTGTAATATGCTACTTTTCTTTCCAAATACATATACAGGCTCTCCCATCAATAATCCTCTCATCCCTCATTTCTGTCCCTCTGTCACCATGTGCTGGAGAACATTACGGCACAGACCGTCCCCCTTCTGCCTGGATTTTCAATTTTTCCTTTTGTTTTGGGCTTTTTTTTTTTCTCCAGTTTGTGTTGTTCATGCAGCATTGTGTTTACATGTCTAGCCAATCGGAGGACATCGCAGCTCATTGTAGTGTTTGTTTTACCTTTAAAAAGACCTACTAAGACTCTTCAAGAAAGATGCCAGGATGTCACGTTTCACCTACAATAAAATACAAGTGTTCATGTATGTTTATGTACAGTACAGGCCAATAGTTTGGACACACCTTCTCATTCAATGTGTTTCCTTTATTTTCATGACCATTTACATTGTAGAGTCTCACTGAAGGCATCAAAACTATGGATGAACACACATGAAATTATTAATCTACTTAAAAAAAAGTGTGAAATAACTGAAAACATGCCTTATAGTCTAGTTTCTTCAAAATAGCCACCCTTTGCTCTGATTACTGCTTTGCACACTCTTGGCATGCTCTTGATGAGCTTCAAGAGGCTGAAATGGTGTTGAAAAACCATTTCAGGTGACTTCCTCATAAAGCTCATCGAGAGAACACCAAGGATTTGCAGCACTATCAAAAAAGCAAAGGGTGGCTACTTTGAAGAAACTAGAATATAAGACATGTTTTCAATTATTTCACACTTTTTTGTTAAGTGCATAATTCCATGTGTGTTCATGCACAGTTTTGATGCCTTCAGTGAGAA
This sequence comes from Pseudamia nigra, assembly GCA_029823295.1. Classification (NCBI taxonomy): domain Eukaryota; kingdom Metazoa; phylum Chordata; class Actinopteri; order Kurtiformes; family Apogonidae; genus Pseudamia; species Pseudamia nigra. The sequence goes on from JAQQAE010009098.1 coordinate 10,850, forward strand.
TCTACACTGTAAATAGTCAAAATAAAGAAAACGTATTGTAATAATGAGAATGTGTGTCCAAACTTTTGGCCTGTACTGCACATGTCCATTCACTTGGATATGACCAGTTTCTGATGAAAATGACCACTAAAGCTACACAGAAACTGGTAGAGCTGAGGTCTATTTCCTGGCAGGGAGCCACAGGGGGCAGAGATAGAGTCAAAGGCAACAAATGTTTCACGCCAACCTTTGTGTTTTGAAAGCATATGGGGTGTGGTTAGTGCACACACCGTGCCCTGTCAGGAAAACATGCTGAGAAATGGACAGGGGCTTAAACACACACAGCTGTCAAGAGACACAATTTGCCATTTACTCATTGTACTTGCTGCAATACAACACTTTAAATGCATTTCCTTATATCACACCTGACAAGAAAAAGGACTGAGTTGCTTAAATGACAAAGTGACACTGGTGGAAAGAAAGGATTTTACCCACCAGCAAGGAGAAATGTGATGAGGCAAGTTTCTTTGGGCATGTAAAGCTTGAGGCGGGAGCCACTGAAGACGTATTCTACCACCGCTTCTGACCGGCCAGCTCGCTGCAAGAAAGGCAGGAACTGCTTGGCTTTCTGTGTCTCCTAAAGGATAAAGAGAAAAGACAAGTTTACATTCACTTCAACGATCCCTCAAGAGTTTAAATCTAAGACGAGTATATGTAATGATTAGGGGTGTAACAGTACATGTTTTCAGTACGGGGCATTTGACGTGGTACAAAAGGCTAGCAGACGTCATGGCTAGCGGTAGTCCTAAGGAGAAGCAAGAGCTTAAAGACCCTGTTCCATAGTTTAAGAGCGAACTCACATTTTGGCCCATGGCAAGGCGCGATTATCTCCACTCCCCCACTGGTCCACACTCATACTGGCTGAGGCACAGATAGATCAGTACATAGGAGATGACGTCATAATAGATAGTGGTGTAGTGCTGTGAATATGCAGGTATACGGTGTATACCCACTTCTTCATCCACCCTGATACCTGGTAAACTTAACGATCAATTAACTCAGGTGAGCTCAAGAAGGAGTAGAAGCTAACGACACAGCAGAACGCATGACACCAGTGTCTCAGTTTGACAGGGAACCCCAGTCTCCACCTGCACAAACTCCACACCAGTCAGTTCACACCAGTCAGTTCACACCAGTCAGTTCACACCAGTGTACTCACAACATTCGCCTCTGATCCCACAGCGAAAGAAAAAAGTGCCCCCTCATTATTATGCTGTTCCTATCTCTTTTCTTTTTCTCTCGTTATTACCTGTTAATGTAATGCAAAGGAATACAAAGGAGAAAATGACATGTATCAAGTCTCTGAATGCATTTTATGAAATCATAAAAATGTATAATCCTTAAAGGATTGAGCATATTTATATATTTTGTGGTCCTCTTAACAGGCCTGAAAATCATTTAAAGATGGGAAGAGATATTTTCAGCCTCAGCCATTTAAAAAAATGTAAAATTAAATCCATCTCTCACTGAAAAGTGAAGTTAGGTTCATCTTGAATAAGAATCATGGATAATTTAAATGAAGTAATGAAAGTAATCAAAAAAATTACCAGAAATTACCAGAAATAAAGAAGCCCAAATTTAACATATAAAAAGGAAATAAAAAGGGAAAAAACATGTAACGATAAACATACGAAAGATTTTAAATGTTTTAAAGCTCTTCCTGTTTGTACAAAAGACAAGCAGTTTTACATTTTGCATTTTGTTCCCTTACTGTACCGAGAATGTACTGAACTGTGACCTTAAAACCAAGGTAAGTATCAATCCGTGATTTTGGCGTAGTTACACCCCTAGTAGTGATGTTTATTAAAAACAGTTATTTCAAGTTAATAGCATTAGCACTAAAGTGAGAGAAATCACCCTGCCAAAAAATGAAAATAAAAGGACAAATAAAGAAAATAGATGAAGATTTAATAAGCTGATTGAAGATATAATCTGTAGGCTTTTTCCAGACACATTTAAATCTTGGTCTGGCCTAATCAAGTCAGCCTTTGATTAAAATTCTCAGTGACACATCTGAAACCTTGTGCAATCAAAAATAATTCTCTCCGTTCTTGTCCATCTCTGTCTGCAGGGGTGAGTCACACACTTCCTGATATGCCTGGGCCAACATTACAAGCAGAGCTAAATCATGTGTATTCAAACAGGGCGGGTGATGCAATTACAGCAAAAGATGACTTAAAAAAAGACTGAAAGGGTTTTAGGTTTTTTTTTGTTGCCGTTATTGCCCAGTCAAAACGCATATGCGTCACACACCACAAGTCAACAGAAAGACTTAAACATAACAGAGTAAAGGAGATGTGCCTGAGCCATAAGATCCACCACCTGAACTCCACCTACTGCAGATCTAAAATAGCCCTTTGAGTGGGAGATAACAGAACCAAACATTCTCTCGATCACACAAACAGCACCTGCAATGTGTGGGCTGTGCAGGCTAACTTGGTTCAGAAAAAAAAGAAAAGACCGGAGAGGACATCATTATGCAACCTATAGAGACATGAGGTGAGTCAAGTGTCTCATCCACTCATCCTACCACCTCTGTTTATCTGCCACTATTTACATTTATAAACCCATGTCTGTTATATTTGCGACTGCTTCCCACTCAATGCGCATAATTCCTTTCAGCAAACCTTTACCACCCAGCTAAATGCTGCTGACATATAGAAGTGTGTGTGTGTGCAGGAGTGAGTGGGTTTGTGCCTGTGCACGTGTGCAGCTGTGTGTGGGCATGTATCACAAAGAAAATGGGAAGAAAAGGAGAAGGGAAGGATGTACAGGGTAAGGGGAGTAATGCTATTTTAGGCCTTTTATTAGACTGCTCATTACATTTGCCAAACAACCACCGTGTGCACGTGCTCACACACTGGCTGGCAGCAATCCTAGACTGTGCTGTAAATCCTGAGTGCATATCCTGTTTGAAACTGACAGAAATGGTAAAAGAAAAAAAAGAGGTACAGCGGCATATAATGACACTGACCAGAGCCTGTGACAGGATGACACTAATAAGGGTGAGTTTAAAAAGGCCACCGTGCTGATGTCCAAGACACACAGGAATGACAACATGATACACTGTACAGACCACCACATGTTGGCTGGGTTGTCTTTCACGCTCTGGGTGGGGCATTTCTGGGCCATTGGACAGGAGTGTAAAACCATTACTGCTGATACAGTGTAGTCACTGCTGTACAGACAATGTGGCCAAATCAGTAAGTTAATTTGTGTTAGGCTTTCCAACTATGAAACACATTAAAAACCATAATGAATTAGGACGCTGCTGCACAGTATGCATAACAAATCCCTCTGTCAAGTATATTTTCAATAGTCTGGGAATTTATCTGACACTGTAAAATAGCACTAGATCTGATACGGTTAAGTACTGCCAGCACCAGTTTTTAGCTCAGTTGTCCTGCTTGTGTTCAAGAGCTTTAGCAACCTGGTTTAAATTCTAGGTGATAACCCATTAAACAGCTATATCTGGAGCTTGCACATGACCATCATTTATGTTAGGCCATTTGAGTAAATAAGACCCCCCACCCCCCGTTGCCTTTGGCTTGCTCTCGGTGGTTCTGTTGGGTTTACTCTCTGTATAGTCATGAGGTCTTAGCCTTGAATTCTGAAGCGCCCAGAGATAATCGGTGATTATAATTGGCGCTATACAAATAAAGATTGAATTGAACTGAATAGCTAACAAACAGTGCTTGATTAATTTGATCAAATGTTTCTCTATAGCCTTCAAGTACAGTTACTTCAAAAGAGCTCAAGTGAGAGACAGGGTGGGTGCTAATGCTTCTGAAGTTCCATTTTGAGTTGTTCACTGGACCATCTAGCACAGGGGTGTTCAAACTTTTTTCACCGAGGGCCACATACATAAAAATATAGAAGGGGCTGGGCCGCTTACTAGAAATTATGCATATAG
>JAQQAE010009099.1:0-14801 GCA_029823295.1 Pseudamia nigra
TTGGTTTGAAGATGTTTCAAACCAATTTTCCAGTCCAGTCGACAGAAGGAAAACCACATGCCTTAGTCTATAAAGTGGTTCAAAACAGGTCAGACTGATACAGCAGCAGTGAAAGATAATTTACACATGAATGTGCCAATAAAATGGATGCAAAAACACAGAATACTAAAACAGATACACATTTTGCTGACAATTACTTTTTGCAGTAGAGTTTGCAGTAGTTCAGCGCTTCTTCCATCAGGTCAGTGAGTTGTACGTTACATTCATATGCAGGTGTGTCTGTATCTACTTTATCTGTCCTGAACAAAGTGAAGGCAGATAAAAGAGTGCAATGCTAATATTTGCTTATTACTCTTTATACTACAGAGCTTTTATTACTTAACAATAAAACAGCATATAAAGGAAGAACAGTACACATAACCACGTATAATCAAGAATGAACACTCACACACATACACACACACACACCTGCCGGAAGAATCATGTAGGCCAAGAATCTCAGGCTGCATGAGACTCGGACAGAGGAACATGTAAACACAGAGCACAAAGGGGGTTTTATGTCAGGAGGAAGGCGTCTCTCCATCAACCTGTTCCTACTGGCCTCATTCACCACAGAGCTGTAATTATCAACTGGTGAATTAACTAAAAATGAACATACATCCTGACTTATTAGTTTTTTAGATTTGTTTAGGTTTACATTTTGTCATGGTCTTGCTATTTTCAAATCATCATTTTGCCTTTAACAGGTCAGGGATTGGTTGAGCAAGGTCAGAGTTTTTTCCGCCTGTTGAAGTTAATTTATGTAGCACTGTAAATGCAGTCCAAAGGGCTTCACAGTTTGCTCAGGACACTTTTCCCTTGTCCTTGGAACTTGTAAGTAATCAGGCTGTGTAGTGTAATTGACCACTTAGAAAACCTAATCAATAAATTCAAGAGACTGCCAGACTTTCCGTATTTGTGTGCCGTGTGCCATAGCCTGATTTCTGGAGAATGACACACTGCTGCTTTGATTCTTGGAATTGTTGCACAGTATTTTGTTGTGGCAGTTTCAGAGAAAGTGTTTTTCTGTCTGTCTGACTCCGGCCCAGATGCGTTCGGGTGACTGCTGCCAAGTCGTACAAAACTCTGTCTTACGCTATTTCTTTTGAACTGGACTGTCCAATCACAGTCAGAGGATTCGCAGCGAGCCTCCTCCGCTTCCTGTCTCACTGTCTCCTTCACATTCAGCTTCACACTGCTGCTGTTTGCCTTGGTTTAAAGTGCTGGCCAGATATTTTATCTGTGACGGCTTCTGCTTTCTTTACCATTTCATTACACCACAATTAAAGGATTTCAATACATTTAAAGACTTTCTTCTGGAAAATGAGTCTTACATTTCTCTGAAGAGGATAATGATAATGGATAATGTTGAACAGGTTCCTTTTAGACAGTAATCTCATTTTAAGGGAATCTGTGTAGCTATGTCTCAGTGAGATATTCCAGCTAGTATTTTGATATGTTTAATACATAACAAGCTACAGTGTGACACTGGTTGTCTGTTTTAAAATAAATTTTCATTGCTTGCAGATCAAGTACCAGTAGATAAATTGTTGCCTTTTTTCAAAATTTAAGGGACATTTGCTTGTCTGTTTTTTTTTTTTTTTTTTTTAAATACAAGACAGTATGGTTAAAATAACAATATTTACCATCCGTAGTAGGATGTTATTTACAGTGTGACTTCACCAGGAAAAATAAAGTATCTCTAATTAAAAGTAAAGTGGAACATACACTCCACAGTGAAAATTGAGAGCAGCATTTTGAATTAAGGGCATTCTTGGGTTTTAAATGTGGTGGAGTAGTTGTTGTTGTCGCCATCCCTGTATCGCAGTCTCTTGAGTCTCAACGATGTGTGGATTTGGTTCAGGATGTGTCTGTGGGGGTGAGGGCAGTGCTGTGGAGTGAAGAGGGAACAGAATAAGAGTCCTTGTCTTCTCGTCCCACACAGTGATACTCTGAGGCCGAGCCACGTCACAGAGCTGTTTGTGCCGCTTCACTCTAACAGCAGCGTAAACTTGCTGTGTTTGCACGAGAGGAGAAATTAAGTGGAACCTGAAACCTTCCCCTTGAAAATTCAGCAGCAAAAAGTTTGCTGATGACTCCTTCTTTCCAGCCTTGACAGAGTTTAGTCAGATCTTTGTAGTGACATTTGTTACAATTGGTTCAAAACTGATCTAAGGATGGCAGAGATAGAAAATACAAATCTTTCTATCTAATCAGGGTGTAGATCACCAAGAACCGATTCCTCCACTTGCAGATACAGGCTGTTTTCAAAAACAGGAAATAACAATATGCAGATGGTCCTATATTGGACTTCAGTAGAGTTTTCAAGTACCACTACTTTACCTGAGCATTTTTTTTAAGGAGGGAGCAATAACCCAAAGAAAAAGATATATAAAGATATAACACACAACGTAAAACAAGGCAACAGTACGAAAACAATATAGAAGACCAGACCAGCAGAAAATATGAGAAGTGTAAGGACAGATCTTAACTATGGTAGATAAAACAAGTAGATCAAACAAGATAAAAAAAAATGGAACTTGACAAAAACAATGCAAAAGATGCAGCAAGATAAAATCATAGATGGATAAAAAAAAAAATCACATGAAAGATGCACAATAACAAGAAGAAAACACACCTCCCGTATCTAACTCATAGATAACCTCAGATGTTATGTCAGTTTTTTAAAGCAAAGTTTGCTAAAAGTTTTGCTGCTTGTTTGTGGGGTCCACTGTTTAATTCATCTAGTTCAGTCAGACACATGTTTGGTCGGAGTCCAGGTGAAGCCAGAGAGGATGTTTAGTCAGAAGATGTTTATATGAAGAGGAACAGGACCTGATCACTGAGTGTGTTATTGGTTGTTTGTCCTTGACTGATAAATGTATTCGAGGCAGACAGACTCCTGCGTCTGTGTCCTGCGTGTCATTCAACTGACCATTTGATCACTGACACTGAATTCAGAAGGAAAATATTTTTGATTTAAGGCAATGTACAATATTATTAGTGAGATTTTTATAGTCGTTACTATTATTTTAATTATGTTATTGTTTTATTTTCAGTAAGTAGCATTAAAAAAATACAAAATGTACTTGTGTTTTTGATCAGAGGTTTATTGTTTATTGGCATTATATCAAAACATGAGGCTATTTCACAGTAACATTCTTTATCTCACACGTATCTTGTTGGGATCCTGTCACTTTATGAACCAACAGCATATGACTGAAGTCCCAAATCAAAAGAGAAGTAAACATTCAGAGGAGTCACTATCACTCTCAGAATTTTCTGTGAGTTGTAGAAACATTACTACAGCCCCAAGGCAAACACAAGCCTATTACACCAGTGAATGGTCTCCCAAGAGTGTGCGTAAATCTGCCGTTTCACCATGGCATGAACAGTGTGAGTCCAGAATGGTGGCACCACATCCCCAGTTTAGAACTTTAACAGAGCTGTGGGGTCTCGACTAATGACTGAGATTCAAAACAAACCGTTGGAGAACAAGGAAGGATTTGTATGAAGTAGGAGAAAGTTCATCCGTCACATTCAAGACTTCCTCTTCATTGTTTACTTGATGGTGGCATCTACATCAGTATTTACTTGAGGTTTGTGGAAGAATTAGGCACACAGGTGGGTATTTAGATCTCTGTACACTGTTACACATTTTAATATAGATAGAGAACCATTATGGTAACCATATTGGTGTACAAACATGTGGAAAAGCTGGAATGGGGAATGAATAACACCCAAAACCCAATCAGTAGATCTGGAAGATGTATGTTGGTTAGTTAGTTGGTTTTCTCTGCACAGATTTTGCATGAATTTGTTTTATGTGGAGCCCAACATAGCTTGAGTGTAGCAAATAAACCTGATAATAGTGAAAAAGTTGGGATATGGATTGAAAAATCTGTATTTTTGGCACTGACAACACTACATCTGCTGGCAAGTGAATTATGGAGATGTTAACCCAAAAAGATGATACATTTTGTGTTAACATGGCTTGTGATTATGCTCTGATATGACAGTGTGGCCATCCTGAGTGCATATTTAGTTTTGATGAGGTGTGTAAGAGTTTGGCCAAAAATGTAGAAGTAATGGGACACTGTACAGATGGTCATGTTGCACAGAAGAGACGGTGTTCGTCCAGTAATGCTGGTTTATCATGCCAGGCTTCCCGGCAGCTGTTTTTCAGGCCCTGCAAGAACAATGAGGAAGCGAGAATGCTTCAAGTTTTTTTTAGTGAGATCCTGGCAGGACACTGTTCCTCTGCAGATCACTCCACCCTGTGTTCTGAATCACATCCAGTACAGGTAGAACAACGGGACAGATATGTGGCTGTGCAGATCAGGTTTTCAACACCACAAGCCAATAAATGCCAGGCAATCATATTTTGAATGCATTTGCAATGACATGATTTTAGTAAGCTTATGCAGTGTCGTAACATTTGTGTCCAGAGTTTCTCCAAGATCTTAGATTTGGGGAGGGTGTGGTATGGACTACTTGAAATTGTTCATACTGAACACTTTTTTGTTGTGATTCCTAATTTTTAGTTCCTCTGATTTTGAAAAATTGCATTTTTATTTCACTAACAAATTTATAATAATTTTTTCAGTGCTTCTTTATATTAACTCTAAAATCCTACAGCTCAGAACCGCAAAGAGGTACTAATTTATGTCAGTGACAGATGCAAACGTGTGGCTGCATCTGCAGATGTGCTCACCCAACAAAAAAAACTGCTGACTACACCCGGTTCTGGAGAAGGCCCAGCACTCACACATGGTCCTGATTCAGCAGAGCTGTGGTCTGGCCTCATTCTGCACATGCAATCCAGTCTGCATCATGAAATCACAGTTGTTTTAGACAGACATGAGCTCAGCATGAACACACTGATGTTTACACAGTGAGTTCACACTACGTCCAGAAACATCAGCACAGCACATGTATAATTGTGATGAATGTGATCAACACAGAAGTAGTGATATGACCTTGACAAGCTGCTCTATATGTTTACCCAATGTGTTTGTCTCAAATACTGATAACAAATCACATGTTGACTGTGACACGGAAGCAAACGACACAGACTTTATGGCCACAGAGTAGCTGTTATCTGAGCGTTTCATTTAGTCATCCTGCAATTAATCAGGCACATATTAGACATAGAGGAGGGGCAGGACAGTAACTCTGTTTCCTGTACCTGTGTCTGCACCAAAAAAAGACTTTACTTCCTGAAAGACTTATTCTTTTCTGTGTCTGAGCTGTGGAAACTGAGTGATATAATTCAACTGATATAATGTCTGAAGGCTGAGGGCCGAGACCCTGCAGGTTTTCTATCCAACCAGTCACTAAAGGAAATGATTTCACTGATTAGCAATGGTTGAGGAGCTAATCAGTAAAATCTACTGGTTGGAGACGGGTCGGACAGAAAACCTGCACAGTCTCGGCCCTCGATGGCATGAGTTTGAGACCTCGGCTTTAGCTCCTCTTTCAGTTGAGGTACTTTCCTATGTGAGAGGAAATTCAAGTGATGCCTGTACAAATGCTGCTCAAGAAACTGACTTTTTTTAAACAGTGGTTAAGGTTGATAACCATTAAAGGTGTTTAATTCTCAGCAATACTTAGATGGAGTGTTTTTTGTCAAATCCTCTCACTTTTTGGAGGGGGAAAAATGTTCTTAAAGGCAAAATCCGGTTTGAATTGCAGGTGTTAAATGTCTTACATTTTTGACAGAAGAAAATCATTCCATTAGGATTTGCATATAAAGGCATTTTATACACACATAGGAGAAGTCAGAAAAACATGAACCCATTGTCAAAATCCATCAGCATCATTTGAGGCCAGTGTGTGGATAATGCCAAATATATGAAACAGATCTTAATTTGCATTAATATTTGATTTAAAAAGTCTGAAATGTAATTTGTTGAAACATCAAAATCCCGTTAAAAAAAGGCTGACCTGAGAGAGAAAGAGAATACAAAAAGCACAGAGAATAAACGGGAGCTTGAAGAACAACACAGTTTCCTAAAAGCTGTGTGTTTGAAAACAGAAATAAATCCTGCTTGAGTTTTTCCGTCACCTTTTCCTGTTCTGCTTTTTCTCTTCTTCATTCATTAGATACAAAATCAGAACAGCAGGGTCATGCATTTGTGTACATTCGTGGTTATCTCCTACACGTGCCCTTGACAACACGTGCAGCTCTGACATGTTATACAGTGGTATGAAAAAGTTTGGGCACCCCCGGCAATTTCTATTATTTTCATTTCTAAATCAGTAGGTGTTTGGACCAGCAATTTCATTTTGATTTATCAAACAATTGATGAACACAGTAATATTTCAGCAGTGAAATGAGGTTTATTGGATGAACAGAAAATGGGCAGTACACATTAAAACAAAATTAGACAGGTGTATAAATTTGGGCACCCCAACAGAAAAACCACATCAATATTTAGTAGAGCCTCCTTTCTCAAAAATACCAGCCTAGGGATGCTTCCTATAGCCTTTAGGGAGTGTCTGGATTCTGGATGAAGGTATTTTGGACCATTCCTCCTTACAAAACATCTCCAGTTCAGTTTGGGTTGACGGTTGCCGAACATGGACAGCCCGCTTAAAATCATCCCACAGATATGATATTCAGGTCTGGGGACTGGGATGGCCTTTCCAGAACATACTTGTTCCTCTGCATGAATGCCTGAGTAGATTTTGAGCAATGTTTTGGCTTGTTATCTTGCTGTAATATCCAGCCCCAGTGTAACTTCAACTTTGTGACTGATTCTTGAACATTACTCTCAAGAATCTGCTGATATTGAGTGGAATCCATGCAGCCCTCAAATTTAACAAGATTCCCAGTACTAGCACTGGTTACACAGCCCCACAGCATGATGGAACTGCCACCAAATTTTATTGTGGGTAGCATGTGTTTTTCTTGGAATGCTGTGTTCTTTTGCCACCATGCATATCACCCCTTGTTATGACCAAATAACTCATTTTTTGGTTCATCAGTCCACAGTACCGTATTCCAAAACGAAGTTGGCTTGTCCAAATGTGCTTTTGCATACCTCAAGTGACCCTGTTTATGGCGTGTGTGCAGAAAAGGCTACTTCCACCTCACCCTCCCATACAGCTTTTCCTTATGTAGAGTGTGCTGAATTGTTGAACGATGCACAGTGACACCGTCTACAGGAAGATGATGTAGGTTTTTGGAGGTGGTCTGTGGGTCGTCTTTGACCATTATCACCATCCTTCGCCTTTGTCTCCAATATTTTTCTTGGTCTGCCACTTCTGGCCTTAACAAGAACTGTGACTGTGGTCTTCCATTTCCTCACTATGTTGCTCACGGTGGAAACTGACAGCTGAAATCTCTGTGATAGCTTTTTGTGGCCTTTTCCTAAACCACAATGTTGAACAGTCTTTGTTTTCAGGTCATTTGAGAGTTGTTTTGATGCCCCCATGTTGTCACTCTTCAGAGGAGCGTCTTAAGACTGCGGTAGGCAAATCCTGGCCTCAAGAGCCAGTGTCTGGCAGGTTTTCGAACTGCCTCTGCCCCACCCACTGTATCTTCCAGCTTCTGACTGTAACTGAACACACCTCATCCAGGTAATCAACAGTGGGTAGGGCAGGGGCAGTTAGAAAACCTGCAGGACACCGGCTGTCGAGGCCTGGATTTGTGACACCACTGGATTGCCTACCTGGTTTAAGATAAAAACAACTTGCAGTTGGCTACTTTAAATACCTTTTCTCATGATTAGATGTGCCTGTCTATCAAGTTCAAAGCTTAACAAGCTCACCAAACCAATTCTGAGTTCCAACTAATCAGTGCTAAATAGTTACAGGTTTTCAAATCAGCAATACGACAAGGGTGCCCAAATTTATGCACCTGTCTAATTTTGTTATGATGCATATTGCACATTTTCTGTTCATCCAATAAACCTCATTTCACTGCTGAAATATGACTGTGTCCATCAATTATTTGATAGATCAAAATGAAATTGCCGATCCAAACACCTACTGATTTATGCATGTAAATGATAGAAATTGTCAGGGGTGCCAGAACTTTTTCATACCACTGTATAACAAGTCAATAGTTTCAACCTGACAAAACATTTTCTCACTCTGACTTATTTAGATGTTAAACTATGCTGTACAGCTGGGTTTGGTTTGATGAAGGATGGGAATTCGTGAGATGATTTACCGTACACCATTTAAAACTTCCTGAATTCCACTGTTCATCTCATGTAAACAAACCTCATTTCAAGGTCATTTTCTGAGTCAGATTCCTGACTAGTTTATCTGGGTGAAAAGTCTTTTTCACAAAATAGTTACTTTGTTAAATGATTTTGACTGTGTATGGTCAGACTAGGAGACTTCTGTCTTCCTCGCTGCTAAGGAGGACCAGTGCTCAGGGAAATGTGCCTGTCCAAACAACAAATTTATTTATACAAAATAGTAGTACTTCAGGGTGAACACAGCCAAACCAACAAACAAAACCAACCTTGTCCGCATGCAACTAGATAACCTAATGAAACAAAATAGAAAACTAAATACAAGCTTCCTACCTGAGCTCCCTAACGCAAAGAGGAGATAAAGGTGCACATAAAAACAGCTTCTAACCCTGACCACTACTAGGACTGCTAAATTTACAGTTGTGAATATTTACAGGATATTTACAAAGTGTAATCAAATGCAGTACAAAATCCATAGCCAATAAAATTCTACATCACAAATCCATTACTAAGCACAAAAGCACAGGTAGGTTGAAAACGTGAAGAGGCAGGTCTGGTGCTGTCGTCTGCTGGCGTCCTTTTAAACTTCGCACCATCTCCTTGGATACTTCCACTTCCTGTAGCACACACAGGTGAAATGCAGTGTCCTCAGGTAGGGAGAGAAAAATACAAATACATTAGTGTAGAAAAAAAAAAAACACTCAACATTCAGTCTGTGAGGAAGCCTAACAGACTGAATGATACGTTGAGTGGTTGTTTCTATTACAGCTCATGGTGATATTTTCATCTAATGTGGGACTTTACATTGTTTCTTGTATTTAGTCAGCATGTATTCACTCACGTTCCATTTATATTTATTGATTTAACAAGTGGAAAAACCTTTGCGATTATTTCATATTATGTCATTTATTTTTATGCATGAAATTAAAATGCATCCATATCTGAAAGGAAATTAACCTCATCACATAAAATATGAGAATTCATACTATTGTTTTGTGCTTCATGAATATCATCTCATTTTACATGTGGTAGGTGGTTAAGCTGCACTGAAAGTATTTTTAATTCAGAAAGAAGTCAACATTTCCATCTAGCTCTGAGCGATGGAAACACACACAAACATACTGAATTCACATTTGGTGCATTTAGATCTGGTCATGTGACACCAAATCATATGTATTGTTAAGCAGTACGAATTAGTTCCAGTTTGGCCTTTATGGTGAAGCTTCTGTTTTTCTTCTTACCTTCAGATGGAGTCCTGGAAAAGGCCATGCACAAGTGTGTCCTGAAGCCTCTCAAACCAGTGGTGAGCGCTGCCCTGCAGGAGTTCCAGGTGCGCAGTGGGGCGTGGCAGGAGCTGAAAGAGAACCTGTCACTGGCCCGGGCCAAGAATCCACAGGAAATGGGTGTGTCTGACACGGTACCGCCAGATCCAGTGGCCATTGAGAAGATCAAACACAAATTCCACACAATGTGTAAATTGTACTCGCCAGAGAAGAAAGTCACCATGCTGCTGAGAGTCTGCAAGCTCATCTATACCATCATGGCTGACAACTCAGGTACAAACAGCTCTCAGGAAGGATGTTCATGTGAATATTATCCAGTATCCTGTCAATTTTCAGATTAGTTCCCTAAAGCAAGATCATGAAAACTGATGACATCATGAATTCCAAATTGTGCTTTGTGTCCTTCAGGACGTCTGTACGGTGCCGATGACTTCCTCCCCATGTTGACCTATGTGTTGGCTCAGTGTGACATGCCTCAGCTGGACAATGAGATCCTGTACATGATGGAGCTGCTGGACCCCTCCCTGCTGCATGGAGAGGGTACGGCTGTAGAGTTCTTACCCCACTGATCACAGCGCTGCAGAAAACACTTTGTGCTCTTTGTTTACGACTATGACTTTGCATTTTCAGGTGGTTACTATCTGACCAGTGCGTATGGAGCTATGTCTCTGATCAGAAACTTCCAGGAGGAGCAGGCGGCCCGAGTGCTGAGCTCTGAGACTAGAGACACACTGCACCAGTGGCACCGGCGACGCACCACCCAGCGCTCTGCACCCACCATCGATGACTTCCAGGTAAACACACAAAAACACCCACCAAAAACCAATCATAAAAACTGTGTTACTTCCAGAGAATTTGGTCACATTTGTTGACTTTTGTTGGAACACAGACATGACAAACCGCTATTGAAATTACAAAACAAGTTGTGCAGCGGTCCAGGGATACAGTGCTGTGAAAAGGTCATTGCCGCCTTCCTGGTTTCTTACTTTTTTGTATATTTGTCACACTTGATCATCAAACAAATTGAATGAATATATTTAAGAAAACACGGGTGAACACAAAATGCAGTTTTTAAATGTTTTTTATCTTTAAGGGGGAAAAAAAAAAACCCAAACCTACATGGCCCTGTGGGAAAAGGTGCCCCCCTCCCAAACAACTCATCCAAGAAGTCATGAAAGACCCCACAACAACATCCAAAGAACTGCAGGCCTCCACCATAAGAAAGAGACTGAACAAAAATGGCCTCAAAATAAAAACCTTCATTTAAAAGCTTTTTTTTTTGTGTTTACTTGTGTTTTCTTAAATTTACTGTTTGAATTTGTTTGATCTGAAATATTTAAGTGTGACAACTATACAAGAAAGTAAGAAATCATGAAGGGGGCAGACACTTTGTCACAGCACTGTATTTGTCTTTGGACTCTGACAACGATAATATGCATACAACAGTGTGGAGGAGGTGAAATGACAGGATTATTCCAGCGTTGTACATCCTGTGAGTCAGACTCCTACGACACCACTGCTCATCAGTGTCTAACAGTGTTTCTCTGGTTGTTTATCAGAACTACCTACGAGTGGCACTGCAGGAGCTGGACACTGGCTGCACTGCAAAGACCCTCCCGGTGCGCCCGTACGCCACAGCTGAGGACGTCTGCCAGCTGTGTGCCCAGAAGTTCAAAGTGTCGGACCCTGAGAACTACAGCCTGTTCTTGCTAACAGACGGCAGCAGCCAGCAGCTCGCCGCTGACACCCACCCACAGAAGATCAAAGCCGAGCTACACAGCCGCCACCAGCCATTCCACTTTGTCTACCGCAGGGTGGCTCCCTCCAACAGCCTTCCTGTAACCTCGGACCTCCAGACCAACCTGAACAACCTCGAACAAGCCCCCTCCTCCCACCGCAGCCTCAGCCCCTCTCTGAGCCTCAGCCTGCCACCGAGCCACCTCAACAGCAACTCCATCTCTGTCTGACTGCAGCTCTTTGTCTCTATGTGACTGAAGCACTCATTATCTCTGTGAGACCAACAAGGGTCTTGACGGGAGTTGGATTGTGTCTGGCAGAAGGCTCTATGTCGTGCCAGTCTTCACAAAGCCCGACTTCTCCTTTTTGGATGACACGTCTGTCTCAACATCCCCTCAGCGGAAAGTTTGGCCTGACAGACATGAAGGAAAGAGGAAAAGAAAGACAGGAGGGAAGGAAATGACAGACTCGGTTGTTTTCATTCCTTGGCTCTTTGTGTGGCTTGTCATCAGAGCAGCTCTCATTGTGAACAGTGACGACATGGTGGAGACAGGAGTCTGTGGACATGTGGGAGATATTCCCAGTCCTGCCGTAACGCTGGAGGTTCAGCTGCTGATCCCAGGTCAGCTGCAGTGGGAAACCAAGATGAATCACTTTAAATATACAACACAGTTTTATTGGGATGACTTTTTGTTACAGTTGCTGGTAAACTGTTCTTATTGATGTTATTTTAATGTATAATGAAACAAATCACCCTTATGGATAATCTGTAGAATCAGGTGCATGTAGTGACACCTAGTGGTGACACTTAGATGTGTTTCCATATTTTCCCAGATTTCCAAAAGGGAAAAAAAAAAAAAACACACACTAATTGCCAGTATTGGGGAAAAACAGGTTTGAACTGTGCAGTATGGTAAAATTTGTGTATAATCATTTAAAAACAGAAAATTATATTCATTCTATATGTTGCCCAGCCTGACATCTCTTGAATGAGACAATTAAAAACCAAGTGCAGAGACAAGTGTTATTATAACATTATTTAAAAAGCATAAATTCTACATTAGCATAATAATGTAAAGGGCTGATGAATAAAAATTAGCAACATATGCATGTTATCTGTAAAATTAGAAACAGCCTGCCAGTGTTTGTGAATAACGACTATCCTGGTGATATGGAATTTCTAGTACGGGGCATCTTTTACTTTCACGTTGACGATATGTAACTGGACATGAGTCTCTACTACTGACACATGTTAAATGTGTTGTGTGAAGGATGAGTTGACCTTTCAGCTGGTCTGAGGTCACACACAAATACATGCTGTACTGCTTTTGGAAGGTAAACGGATGTAAATGTGCAGGGAACAAGAGGATGATAAAGATACTGAGAGGAAGATGGCATCAGATGTGTGTGATGGGGTATTAGAGCCATAGTGCAGATGTAAAAAGTCTGATTTTCACAATTACGTAAGAATAAAAGTTACATTTTTTTAAGAGAGCAACTTAACCAAGCAAATGTGTATATTTGCTAAATACAGTTAAAGTGCTGAACAGACTGATGCACTGTTTCGTTATTTGGCGAGATAATTTAATCCAGCTAAAGTCGCAACTGTATTCTCATAGTTTTCCCAGAATATTATAGCTTTATTCCTGTAATGTTACTGCAAAAAACTGCATGAATACTTGTCAACTTTTCCTTCAAAGTTTTACTTTATTCTCATAATATTGATGCTTTTCTCTAAATAATTTAACTTAATTATTATGGTGTGATTTTTTTTTTTTTTTTTTTTTTTTCTGCAGAATATTGCTTCATTCTGGTAACAGCATGATACAGCTTCATTCTTGTAATGCTGTGACTTTATTCTCATACATTATGACTTTTCTCAAGTTTTTATGCTATTTTTAAAATATTTAACTTTTTCCTCAAAATATAATTTTTTTCTCAGAATATCACAACTTTCTTATTTTGATGCTGCAACTTTGTTTTTTCAGTATTGTTTTTTTTCCCTTAAAATACCACCTAATTCGTGCACTATTTTCTCTAAATATTAAGACTTTATTCTTGGTATTTCGCTGTGGCAGCCGAAAGGAGAAGAAGAAGAAGATTCTTATAATGGTGCAACTTTTTTCCTCAAGAAATTAGTTCTTGCATTGCTGTTCCTTTTTTAAAAAAATATTGCAACTTTGTTTTCATAATACAATATTACTTAACTTTTTACTGAAATTGCTACTCTATTTTCTTTATTTTTGGACTATCAGATTTTTTCTCCTCCGTTGTGGCTCTAATACTCTGTCATAGTATTGGTTTAGTCAGAATGAAAAGTGTTTGGAATATATATATATATATAAGTGTAAAATGTGGATGTAAATGTGAAATCTTTACTGATTGAACCTAATAGAGACTGAGTTTGTGTTTTCCATTCAGACATGATGTAAATGTTGGATGTGTGTGTAGTAGAGGGTAAACGGAGACGTGAAAGAGGACATGTATGAAGATGGAGCATGTGAACAGCAGTTTCAGTCTCATCCTGTATATAACCTGTACATAGGCTCATCGTATGGACTTCTGGGGCCGAGTGTTCACACTTTGAATTAACTGCCATGTTATTTCTAACAGAACTTTGATGAGTTAAGTAAAGTGAGTATTTATATGTATCTGTGCGGGGATTTTTCACAGATGGCTTTTCCATAACTAATATTTTACTATGTCATTTTCATCTAAGAAGCATCTTCCTTATTTGTCAGTGAATGATATAAACTGTTTTTGCACTCAATAAATGTTGGAAATGGAATTCAATGCCTCCGTATTTCAGTGAACATCACATTCTGTATTATGATGTCATTTGATGTCAAATACGGTACTACAGTATTTTACTGAATGTCCAAATTTGACATGTCACATTCTATACTATGACTAAACTGCACATCACATACTATGCCATGGCTGAATTTCAACAGACTCCTCCCACACATTAGACTATAATCACATTTCAGTGTCAAACATTAATTAACCAGCTATGATCAAATTTCAGATCAAACGTTTTACCATGTTGAAATTTCACATTCTTTAGTATGATCAGTTTTCCCCGTCTACTAGACTAAGACCACATTTGTTCTTTCACATGCTATATATGACCAAATTTCACTTCTCATACACTGACCACATTTCACACCATAGGTGGTTTGATCAAATTTCACTTCACACATTATGACTCAAGTTGACATCACATACTACGATCAAATTTCACTTCACATGATACAGTATGGCCACATTTCACGCTACACTACAACCAAATTTAATTACAGACCATACTATGACCAAATTTCACATACTACTCACATTTCACATCATATTATATACTACTTATATCATAGTATATACTACTTAGTCATTACATTCACATGACTTGATCATATAACCTAATTTCATATCGTTTTACACTATTGCTAACTTTCATTACATATATTATGACCAAACTTAACCAAGCAAAAGGACATTTCACATCATCCATCCATTTTCTACCCCTTAATCCTCG
>JAQQAE010009100.1:0-14800 GCA_029823295.1 Pseudamia nigra
ATGTTTACATTCGCTGAGAATGTCACTTCCGGGTCATTCGCGGATGAGACCCGGAAGTGACGCAGACGTGACCCGGGTGTAGACACGTCAATCTTCAGTCATTGTCCGCATAATTTGTCGCTATCTGGTTCAAATTTTTTCTAGTTTTTTCCGTCGGTATCCGAATTTTACGTTGTCAGAAGCTGTCGTTATCCGAGGTTCCACTGTATAACATTACACTCATCATACTGTCATGCTGTTACTGATGTAAGACCAAATGGATTCAGTGTCGTAACACCATCTGCTGATGGAGACCATCAACTTAACATTTCCTGAATAATGAAAAAGCTTGGTCCGGCTTCTACACTGAACCAGACCTGCAAACCCCAAAGGTTACTGCAATAAGATTAATAATAAGGATTAATAAGTATACATTTTTACTTTTACCCCTTCTTAAAAGTAATATTTGATGGTTAACTGTGTGTTGCATTTTTCTTACATTTGAATTGGTTCATGTTGGGGTTTGATTTGAGTGATAACATCATGAGTTACGGCTGCAAAGTGATCCTACAATTGAATAATTTCCTAAACAATCCATGACTTAGAAAACACATTTCCAGTTCATATCTTTGTAAAAATGTTTTGCATGGTATCATTCAATTCAGTTCAATTCAGTTGTACTTGTATAACGCCAATCATTATCCAGGATTATCTCTAGGCGCTTCACAATTCAAGGCCGAAGCCTCAAAGACTACATGGAGGATAAACCCAACAGAACCTCCATGTATTTTCTCCCCCTGAGGAAAAACAGCCAACAACACTAGGATAAGCTGTCATGTGCAATGACCAATTCGGGGTTACTGGACAAAGGAGAGACAACACATAAAAGTAAGCTCTAGGTTTAGTGATTTTCTTACAGCTAAATTGATATGTTGACTGATTATCAAACAACTGATCCAGCAAATTGATGTAGGAAAAGTAGAGGGTTCCATACAACTGTATGTTGTTTATTTCTTGGGGATTTCTCCCACTAACTTGCACTTCACTCGAGCTCTATACATTCTTTAGGTCACAGGGTCAACTTAAACTCTTACTTTATGTCATTCTGCATTCTGAAGGAAAACAAATGTCTGTTTCTGCTGTTTTAATTTTTAAAATTTGCATGTGTTTGTGAGGTTTGTATGAATGAGTGGTTTGTTCTGTGTTTCAGAGAGATGTGTGTTGTTCTGTGTGTGTGCATAAGTGTGTTTATTTGTGTGTTTGGAACAGACCACAGTTCTCTTAATAGTAATAATGTGAAATGTGAAGCAGCAGGCTCTGTTCTCTGTTAACATAATGACTGAAGTTATAGGGTCTGACAGACACACACACACACCCCCACACACACACACACACACACACACACACACACACACCCCCACTCACTCACACACACACTGTTTTGTAGCAACACCATTATTTTAGAAAGCAAACAGATCAAACATTTCTTTGTTTATGCTAAGCCATATTATGTGTAATTGTCATCCAAAGTAAATATAAATAAATAATACAGCTTGATTCGAGATTCAGAGTTTAATCTGTATTTTGTTTGCAGAGATAGTTTTGAACAGTGTTTGCTTTTTGTAGTGTGAAGTGCATTTTTTTTACATGCTTTCACTAATTCAGTTTTAAGCTTCTTTATAACTCTACACTGTACATTTCAGTCCACTCTATTTGTCTACAAGATGCAATTACCGTATTTTCCGGGTTAAAAGTTGCGTTTTTTTGCAAGGTCTGGTGAGGGGAACGACAAAAATACATCGGAGCGACTTGTATTTTGAATAAATTCGACTATAGGGTGTTTGTCACACTAACAGCCGCTAGAGGAGGTGAGCCACGAGCGCTCCCTTCTGGCACGCTCAAGCACGCACCTGTGGCCGCACACTTGAGCCCCGAACAAATGTGACCTGCTCCGCAGAGCAACTAATACACGTTTTTTTCTTCTTCAGTATGCATTTTTTGGCTCGTGCGACTAAGATACCTGAGCGACTTGTCACACGGTATTTGAAATGATCATCACGGACTGATTAACAGATTACAACAGTTTCCAAAAATTTCAGTCAGTAGGTTTACATGGCACCTAAAAAAATGTATTGCATTAGTCCAACAAAAACTGGACTTTAAAAGTACAAGTAAACATGTTAGCTTGACTGAAAACGAAGTTTTAAAAGTTGAACTAACACACCTGGATACTATGATTGAAAGTCAATCTACTCTTGCACATATACTGTACAAGAGTAGATTGACTGAGATTGAACAGAGGAAGCTGACTGAATGCTAACTGCTGAACATGGCAAAAACTGCTAGAGTTCGTTTCTTTGGACGGACACAGACACACTTCGTGTTGAAGGAGCTGAACATTTTAAAATACATGCTAACTTGCTAGCTCGCTCCTGACTATGGCTGTGGTCTGTGACATCCTACGTCAACTGGAAACTCAGGTGTATCCCTAGGGCCAGAGCGGGCGACATAGAGTCAAATTTAAAACTGCTGGCATCAGGTAAATGTAAAATTAAAAATTAAAATTAGTGTGGCATCAGTGTGTGAGTTTGCAAAAACCATGTTGGACGTACAGTAGGCTTCATTGATAATTGGAAGTCCTTCTGAGGAAAGCCTGGGCTGTTAGCTAGAGTTGGCATCCATCCCACTTGGGATGGAGCCGCTCTACTCTCTAGAAATATGGCTGAATTTATTAGCTACATAAAATGACTGAGAGTTGAGTGCGGGCTGCAGAGTGATAAAATTCTAACCCATCCCTCTGCAGCTTCTCCATCGCAGTTACCCACGCTTAATTTTATAGAACTAGAATTTTTGTGCATTTACGGTCCTAGGTTTTCCAGTTTTTTATTCCTCTGTGATATATTGACTCATGTGTTGTATGATACTTTGATGTGTTTTATTCATATTTTACACCTGCTATGTATTTTTTTACATTAACCTGTTCAGGTTTTATATATTTTTTTCATTATGTTTAACAGTATTTATTTTTGGGTGAATCTTTTGACTTTTTTTACATGTAGACCACTGTGTTTTAGTAAGCTCTGACATTAGGTTTGAAACTTGTTATGCATTTTTAACATGAATTATGCTGTGCATTCAAATTCAGATATATATGCACTTTATATATCCCAAACTGCGTTATTTCATTATAGCAGCATAACTACACAGTATAACAGCAGTAAATTAAAATAGTGCAAAATTTATCTATAAAAACAGCTGAAGCAGAGCTGGCTATGTGCAACCTTAACAGTCAAATACAATAAAATATGTACCTCATAACAGTACAGTACATAAATATAGAAAAATTATGCATAAAATATTCAAGTAACAATGTCTGAAAACAAGGTTTTGTGCAGATTTATGCAGAATAAATTCACTGTACGAGTGCAAAATAAAAGGACTGCATATGTTGACCAGTGCGCTTAAGCATGATCCGTTGTGTGTACTCTGCATTTTCTCTCCTGTGTGTTTGAACATGCTTTAATAGTAGACTTTACGGTGTTTGTGTGTTTAATCTCTTCTCTATGTCTGTGTTTACCTGTGTGCTGTAGGCTTCAACATCTTTGTCTATTTTTTTTTGTCCTCTGTATGCTGACCTGTGTGTTGTCGCGTTGTTGCGGTTTTTTGACGTGAGCTGTTCAAACTTTAGTGTTTTTTTTTTTAAATTCCTTTTCTCTTCTGGATGTTGATTTGCTGGTTGTAACATAATCTGCCATTCGTTTTCACCACATTTCCTCTCATCTGTATCTTTTCCACGCTGACCTGCTTGTTGTCAACATTCTAGCTTGTATGCATTTCCTTTCCACTTTGTTTCTATATGTTGACCTGTGCCTTGCAATATTATACTTTACAGTTTGAGGAGTATTTTTGGTCTTCTTTTTCTCCCCCAAAATATTGATCTGTGTGTTGTAACATGCTCTGACATTACACATTTTTTGTAGATTTTTGACATGAAAATATTGAGCTTTAGTGGTTTTTTTTTTTTACTTTTCTCTCTTCTTCTTCCCTTCTACATGTTGACCTGTGCGTTGTAACATGCTCTGACACAGCTTTACAGTTTTGTGGATTTTTGAGGATTATTTTTTAGCATTTTAGTGTGATTTTTCACTTCTTTTTCTCTTTTGTATGATCTGTGTGCTGTAACATGCTCTGCCATTAGTGTGTTTTCTCTAATCTGGAGCTCCTGTGTGTTGACCTGTGTGCTGTAGACTTTCCTGTTTTTGTGTATTTTCTCTCCTCTTTTTCTCTACTGTACATTGACCTATGTGTTGTAACTTGTTCAGATGTTACACCTTCCCATTTCAGTGTATTTTCTCTGCTCCTCTCTCCTATATGTTGACCTGTGCGTCGTAGCGTGCGAGCTACATGTGCACAGTCGTCTCACTTGGCAGCCAGACTCTAAGAATGTAACCTGAGACCCACCTCCACACACACACATTCCCACAGAACCTCTCTCTGTCAGATGGAAGCCTTTTGTCTGCCCTCGACCTTTTTTTTCCCCTCCTCAGTCGTTGCAGGTGTTCATCATGAGGCAATAAAACAAGTAGAGACTGTTCTCTGTCCCGGCCTCGGCCCACGCTCACCCGGCTGCAGACCCTGGTCCCCCCACAGGCCCGCTCCACATTTACTCAGCTCTTTCTAATTTGTAGCTCGGCATGTGTGAAATGTGTGTGCGTGGATGGATGGAAGGTCTGGCAACAGCGGTCGAGCAGAAATCTTTTCAAGTTCTTTGACAAAACAAAGCTGAGGTGTTTTCTGCAGCATGGAGGAGTCATGTGAAGTTTGAAGTGTCAGCGATGTGACAACTTTGACTTTGACTCTGCAGGATCAATTTGCTTACATCAGTGGATTTTAATTTCTTGGACCTATATTTACAATAATGGCACAGAAACTGCTAAAACGTCCACCTTTTTACTGAAGCGTTACCTTCAAAACAATTGAATACAATGCAGTAGAACATCAATCACAGATGCACCAAAAATGACTTCTAGTCCGTGTATCATTTGTTCATTTCATTTGCCATTTAAAGAAAAAAAAAATAGAAAAGGAAAAAAGTGTTTTTTTTTTTTCAATTTTAGTGTCTAAAACCAAATGAAACAATGAATGATGACTTGTTTTTTGGATTTTAATTAGTTCTCAAATTGAAAAAGCAGAAAATTAAATAATTACTTTTTTTTTATTATTATTTCAGTATTTTGTGCATCTTACTAACCCACAAAGAAGAGTAAAGGAAATACACAGTGTGGGTAGCTACTTATCTTAAAAGTTCTGTTCCATCTGGTCTTAACACATTATGGCTGCACTAGGTGACTACAGCAAGCTGGTAACACAGCTTTTAGAATGTGAAAAAACACATGACGAGATTTTGACAGAGTCGTGTGCCCTAGGTGTTCCAAAATGCTCAAAGATGTCTGTGAGGAGTTCTGTAACCAGCTCGGGAGAAAATGCCAGATACAGAACTCAAATCAGCGATGATGTCTTCAATAGACGGGGAAAGATGTAATGTTTACGCTTTAATAACACTCTTGCTGTTAGTAGCCTGTTTGCATTTGGTAAATATTCTGTGGTAACTGATGGTAAGGTTTTGTGCAACATTTCCATCTTGCTACATAATTTGGGTAGTTTTTGTCTGGATTTGTTAAGTTAGATTCTTGTTTCGTTACATCTTTTACACTGATTTCTTCTTGTTTTCTCCTTTAATTGCCTTCAAATTGCTGCATCATGTTGGTAGTTTGATTGTCTCTTATGTTGCCTGTTTTGGAGCATCTGTACATTGTTTTCATCTTGTTGCATATTTTACATCATTATTGCATCTTTTATGCCATTTTTATCATATTCAGTGTTATGGGGAGCTAGCTCTACGATTCAGTTCTCAGATGAACTTCCAATTGTTACGGGTAGCTCGCTTTCTAAGGCCCCCCAAGACAGCTCCCCTAACAAAATTTCACAGGACCCTATGTGTTTTGTGCAGAACTTGACTTGTGTTCTATACTAGCCCTGCATGATGCGTTTATCCCTAAATTAACAGAAGATGTAGGGTTGTGTTTGTAAACTCACCCCACATGTCTGCTGATGCGTCCGGTGATAACAGCACATGCAGCGTCCGTCTGTCTGGCGGTTTGCGTACTTGGTTCCGGTTGAATGGTCAACCTGCTCTTGGGTAGCTGGCTGTTGTTCAAAGTTTGTTAAGGTTAATATATACAAAAGTGAAAGGTGATGGCGTGCTCCTAAACGTTCGGTTCTCAGTCCGTGGTTTGGTGTGGTCCGTTTTATCTCCAACTCTGGATCCCAACTGTCCTGAATCTCTGAATCTCTCATTCTCCGGATCCTTATTCTCAATTGTCAGCAGCCGTGCCCTACTATCAGCTCATGTGAAAGCCAGCTGTTTCCAATGCAGGCTGATTGTGAGAGCTCACAAACCATGCCTACTTCCTCCGAATATGTCAATCAGCAAATCCCTAGCTGAAACCACAGCCACTCAGACCGAATCGTAACATCAGTCTTTTATATTATCATTCTGCTGCATTTTTAAGTCATTTTCATCTCATGCCTTCAATGTCATTTTGATTTCATTGCATCTTTACATTATTTTTATCTTGTTGCCTGTTTTACTTGTGTCCTCTATGAGATATTTTTCAAAGCCCCTCCACCTTCTGATGCCGCACTGACTTAATGAATGTCATATTGTTTTCTTTCAGGCCTGCTTTGGTCTATTTTGAAGGAGGGCCTCGATTTGACTTGTGGTTTCCATGTATAAGGTCCCAGAACAGAGCCGTGACTTCCTTTATCAGAAGATAAAAACCTCCAGCAGAACCAACGGTTCAGGGTAGGCGGCTATCTGCCTCTACCGGTTTGGGTTAGTGGACAGAGGAGAGACAGAAGAAAAGAATAGAGAGAAAAACAAACTATGGCTATAGAACCAGAGATACAAATAGCACCTGGAAAAAAATACTGGCTTTGTAGTTGTAGATTCACAGTTAAAAATACTAGTCGGTGGTCATTTCGCTACCCTTTCAACCTCCTAGAAAAAAAAAATCTGTCAATATTCCTCTTTCCTCTATCTGTAAACACCTAACCTTTGTTCCATAAACTGTTTTCTGAGGTCATGTAAAGGTTGGAT
Organism: Pseudamia nigra; assembly: GCA_029823295.1. Classification (NCBI taxonomy): domain Eukaryota; kingdom Metazoa; phylum Chordata; class Actinopteri; order Kurtiformes; family Apogonidae; genus Pseudamia; species Pseudamia nigra. Next base: position 7,139 of record JAQQAE010009100.1, read on the forward strand.
GTGAATTTTATGTGAATTGTAGGGTACATCCCGTTCAGTAGAGAAGGTAAAGACTCAGCTCCTCTGACATCGGCTCAGTGGAGGAAACAGTTTATTGAGGAAATGGGGAGCGGAGCATGTGGAGCCACAGATCTCTGGTCCAAATTCCTGCCTTCAAAACACTCACAAAATCTTTTCCAGAGGGCTACGACGGATGATTAATTAGGGGCAACAAGGGGAGCTTAATCAAATTTAGCTAAAAAGGAAAAAGAAAAAAATAACGGGCTAACGCTCAGACATTAACACACACGTGTTGGTGACGACCCCCAGCCTCGAACAGAGTCACTGAACCAATTAGTTCTGCTTCCTCAGGCTCAGCTCAAGTATTTAAAGCGTGCAGCCGCACCCAGAGCCTCGGCCTGAGGATTTACACCACCACACAACTGAACAGTCACTTATACTGTAGATGCATCGTGGTTTTAGACTTAAGCAGGTGACCTGTCCAAAAGACATATGCAAATAAAGCTGCTTTAAAAATACAACAGTTTAATTTATGCTCCAAAAAATACTTTCCTCAAGTGAGCATTTACAATAGAAGCCTTTATGCACATGACTATACTACCTGTCAAAAGTTTGGACACAACTTCTCTTTCAGTTTTTGAAATTCAATTCAATTAATTTTGCTATTTCATGCCCTCTTAATGTGCTGTAGACCATCAGTTGTCCTTTGCAGAGGAATGGTAACAAGACAGTCTGTGCTACTCAGTGCTACTGGCCAAGGCTGTGCAGGGAGACCAATGCAGAAGTAACTTGAAGTTGTAATGCCGCCATTGGCCGCTGGAGCACTGTTCACTGGGCTCCAAGAAGAAGTAACCCCTGTAGAGTTACATTTGACTTCTCTCTGAAAATACTAAGTGAATAAATTCTTGTCATGAGTCATCACGGTCTCTTATCAGAACTTCTGATAAATGATCTCATGGTCATTCTTTAACTTTTTACTCTGTTATTAAGAGATTATGGCACACACTTCAGCAAATCACTGCCATGCTGGAGTTTGATTGACAGGACGGCATGGTAACTTGACTCGCCAGCGGAGTGAGACCGACTCAGACCTTTGTAGCTTCTATTTATTCAACAAAACATAGTTCTACTTAAGACACTCACAACTACAATTGAGCGTAAATGTTTACACTCACAACTAATATGACTATTTATCAATACTTGGTGAAGTTTTGTCATGTCAGTAAGCTAGTGGTTAGCATTAGCATACCCATAAGATCTACTATATACTACATGCCTCTAGCTCTGCTGCCATTAGTCCAAATATGGTCACATTCTGTTTTTGGCTCCAAAATGTCATCCTGGAAGTGGCAACCTGATTGGCCTCAAAACAGCCATTCAGAAACCAATCTTCATGGTCACTTTGTACACTAATATATATTGGTGTTTCTACAACTATGCTACAAATGGATATTATGGCAAGAAACACTTACAGTATCTAAGTAAGGAGATAAGAGAGAAACAAACATCACTTAATCCAAAAAATCTCAATAGCTTTTAATATGTCTCCAAGTGTGGTTGTCACAACAAAATTAAACCTGGTTAAATTAAGCTACCTCTCCTGCAACGATAGCTCCTGGTCTTCTGTTCCTGGGATGGTCCTGGACTTTACTGCAATTGCAATTCACTGTATGTCTATTTCAAAATTTCACAGAATTCAAAATGTCACAGCAGTTTTGATTTTTTAGAACAGTTTTTGAAGTCAAGGGGAAAACTCTAAAAGGAAGCGCATCTTTAGTTATGCTTAACCATGAGGAGTCATTAAGACAATGACAATCTTCCAACACTTAGCAGCTCATTTAAACCACATTTGGCCAATGTGTGTTTTTAGTTTGACAGTAGTGTCTTTTTTCCTGCTGGTAAGGTTTTACACGTGCAACATTAATCTTTTAGACAGTGGTCTGCTTCCAGCTTTTTAGCACCATTTTTTACTTTTTTCCACTCAAATTGGAACCAAATCTGAAAATCTGAAATGATTATCTATTTTTTGTATATCCATGTTGTTCTTTTCCACTTTACTATGGAAAAGTGTATTTGTCTGCAGTTTGCCATGACCCCAACCCCATCAAAATGAAAAGCATCTTATCACCAACATCAGAGCAGTGAGACTCAATGGGAGTAAACATCTGCAGCCACATTCAACATCTGCTGAAAAAACTGGAACCAGCAAAATTTCATTGGATTTAACAGCACATTAACGTCTGAAGTTTAAAAATAACACACTCAGCTATTAGATGAAGCAAAAAAAAAAAAAAAAACACGCAGATGTCCTCACACTTTTGGCCTTGTAGCGTTTGTCTAAATGATCCTGAATGAAGTTTGCAGCTTTATTCTGCCAAACCGCACACTTTTGGTTTTGGATTTGACAAGATGATAATAAAGCACACTAATGCAAAATTGCTCTGGTTTATTTATGTTTGTTTTAGGTGTCACATCCTTCCAAATGGCGGTTAGTTCATTTAAAGCTCTGCTGTTATAAATCTTGTTGATATACACCTCTGCCTTCCAAGAACACAGCAGCAGCAGGGAAACAACTTCATAAAGCCGCATTTATTGGATAATTGGTCCTTCAAATGGCTTCAAGCTGTCGAAGGATGGCCATCCAACAGGCAGCAGGCCGGAAAATGAGAGGAAAGAGGAAAGGGGAGAGGAGAAAAAAAACACACCAAAAACTAACTAATGTCCTCTTTAACGTCCTCTTAACCAAAGGCTAAAAACACTGTGTGGATGTGGAGGCTTTAGCCCCAAGTTATTACAAACAGAAAGCTGTCATCAGACAAGACAAAGAACTGCAGAAACTCACAACTTCTGCAGTTAACAACAGAGATGCAAAGAAATTAATTCAGTTAAAGTACATAAAATAAGAACTGGGTAATCATCCAAACTTCTCTGTTGATGCAAGTCTATGTTAAGAGCACAGCTTTTTAAAAAAAACTTTTCTTTAATTTTAGGGTACGCTTACGGCCTCGACAAAGCAAACAGATCCATGGTATGTTGGGTCAGTATTTGTTGACAGGTGTAAGGAGATTATTCCAGGAACTGAAGTGAAAACAGAACACTGATACTACTTCATGTTGCTCCCACTCCCATGTTATTTTAATTGAGGCTTTCAGTTCAACATTTGGATTCAGTGCAGTTTTAACTTCTTAAGCAGTAGTCTCTTTGATATTTGTCATTGGTGTTGCATTTGTGTTTGTTGTTTTTTATGCTTTTTTGTTGTGGAGCTGCTCCAGTGTCCCCCATTGGAGTCCCTTTGTGTTGTGGAGCTAGGGCACTCTGGGGGTCCCCCAGTTTGGGCATTCTAGGGTTTAAAAGTGCATGAGTGTGCGGCATTGTTCAACGTATTTCCTCTGTGGTTTCAGTTTTAGTACGGATGGCCAAATCAATAATTAATCATAAATTAATTGTTAATTTTCTTCTGTTGTGAACTGGTGTGTCCATCAAACAATGATGAGACACGGTACTATTAGGCACAAGTAGGTATTCATTCAAATTGAAAGCATGTTATTTGCTACTTGCAATCAGCGGCAGACAATCAATACAGGGTCTAAGGCGCCACTCCGCTTTTCTCACATGAACACGATGAAGAGAAGAATCACATCAAATAATTTTAGAGGCATAAAAATTTTAAATAAGTGAGGTATATATTATACAGTCCATGAGTACCATGTATAATCTGCATTCAAATGTAGTTTAAAAGTGGTCTTGGATGTTACCGACAGGTGAATGTTCAAGTGATGCATTTCCTGTTCCCCTGGGGCATTAAAATCTTGGACACCTGGTATAAATGTACAGTAGCCCATGTAATACAAAAGATAGAAGAACAACGTGCTGCACAAAAGTGTGCCCAGCACTTGAACCTTTTGGATTGCTGGCAAACAGCTTCAGACCCTGGAAACTGAAATTTGCAGCAGAACATGGGTTTGTTGGAGGAGTGACTTTTGTATCATGCAGAAATTCAATTCAGTTCTGTTCCATAGAAGATCGCAACAGGAAAAGCTTCAGCTTAAAGAGCTTGTACCTGGCCAATCTGAACATCCATCATCCATATTAAACCACGAACCCAAGACAGAGAGAGAAATTACACACAGCCTTTTTCAAAAAGTTGCTATGACAGGAAGGCTTGGTTAACTGCTTGTGATGAGGCTGAAACTTTGTTTTGTTTTCCCTGTCTCCAGTTTCAACTGCCAGAGACCAAACAAGCGTGGATTCAATCAGGTATAATGGATATAAAACATTTTCCTGAAAAAGTGAAAGTGTATTGTTATTTTAATTTAATCTAATCTTTTAACATAGCAGTCGCATATCCTAGTGGTCATAAGTAGGTGTAGTACATCTGAAAACTGACCTGCACACTGCACCCCAACAAAAACTAATTGCACTATCCACAACTGCTTGCAATAATATGATATAAAAAATAAGCATTAATTAACAGTTAAATGTTAACTAGTGTTGATTAACCATGGTGCTTACTGTATGTTAACTAAGGTTTTCTGTAATCTGTCAAATATGCTATTGACCTTATTTATCACTTGGCACTTCAGCTCACTGTTAATTAATCCCTCCTAGTTCATTAAGTAATGTTACTTAATGAACTACCATGGTCTCTGTTTTCCTTTTCGTTGTTACTACACTGACACATCTGTGTAAAACCTGGATGACTGCATCCAGTAGTCATCCAGACATTTCAGAGCTGGAGAGAAAGTTGACAGCTGGGAAGAGAAAGAGGGAAATAATGGAAAAAGTGAGGAGCAGAGAAGAGAGGGAGGGTCAAGAAGAAGGAAAAAAGAAAAGGAGGAGAGAGAATGAAATGTTTGGAGTGAGGAGTTCTTTCTGTTCAGTCCTGACAAAATGGAATGTGAGAAGGGAGACCATACACACATATACACACCCCCACACACATACACACATCTACACACACGCACAGAGCCAGATGTTCTTCAGTTCCAATGAGGACGGAGTGGTCTGGTCTCCTCAGGTCAACCCGCATGTGTCTTAGTGACACACACACACTCTCGCACAAACAACCTGAGATTCAGGATTTTATCAATGAAATATTCAAAGTCAGCACCTCTGTTCCTCTGAGCAAAGCACCAGCACATCCACAATGACAGGCTCTATTCCCCTAGACAAGTCCAAGTACCCCTGGTTAAAGATGAAGATCCAAAATATAAATCTGTGTACTCTCTTGTTTTAACAATATTACTGTACTGTACATCAAAATGAACAAAGTAAACAACAAATAAACATACTCAAACACATGAAGAAAAATGACCACACTTATCAAGGTAACAAACAAAACTGAACAAAATAATTCAAATAAAGAAGACAACTAAGAACAAAATGAATAAATGAACAAAAATGAAAAATATTGATGGAACATAAAAATTCGTCAAATACTAATGAAAAAGAATAATGAACAAAAAAGACAAAATGAACAAAAATTAAAACAAACAATAAACAATAATAATAATAATCAATAAAATAAACCAATATGACCAACATAATAAATAAAATTTTCAGGAAATTGAACAAAATGATCACAAAATCTATAAAGCTTGAGAGATACACAATGAATGCTGAAAAATGACAAAAACAATAAAAATAAGGAAATCAAGACAGTGAACAAAAATTTTAAAAATCAATAAAATAATGAAGAAAATTAAAAAAAAACAGAACCTAAAGCATATAAGGCACTCGTAGAGCGCAGACCTCCGACAACGCAGGTCATTTCCAACATATGACATTATTAGACACTGTGTCCACAGTACAGAGAACAGTCTTGAATTTAATGACATCCCGACACACAATGCCCATTTAAGTTCACTGTTTACATTGTAATTACAAGTAATTACATGACTGAGTCAGAGGTACGTGAGTGGCCACATTACAGCAATGGAAATCCTTCAGTGTAAGATCATAAAATAAGTTGTCAGTCAGTTTCCCCTCCATTATGGTGCAGAGAAGTTTAGTGTTTTCTTCTCATGTCCTGCCCCTTCTGGATTTTGATTGGTTGGCAAGTGGTAAGTGACTGTCAACGCAGCTGTTCTAAAGACTGAATATTGAAATGCCTTCAGCCCAGCACAAAAAAACCCCTCCTCTTATCCAGGTTGAACAGCCCACCATCAACTTGACTCTAGCGGATGTCATTCGTTTTCTGGCACTATGAAATAAAGCTGTCATCTGGCTCTGTTCTGAATTGCACAAGACAGGGACTCAAGATTCAACCTGATGCCTTGATCAGTTACTTTGTTGGTCCACTTGAATCTGAAATAATGTATTAAAACACCAATAGCTGGGTTTCCATTCAAAGGTGTCACATTTCTTAAGTGAATTTTCAGAATTTCAATACAAGGAAATGTGCATCTGTCTTTGTTCATCAACTACCTTTTGTGAATCTTGTGAGGTGTTTAACCACAGCAAACAGATCGGAGATACTAGATTTTAAGTCCGGTATTAATGAACAGATGTGATGTCATTACAAAAGCCTCGTTCTTAAGCTATGTGCTACTGTTATTATGAACTCAAAGAAAATGGAAAACCTTGGAAGTTTTCTCCTCCAGCTGTGAGCTCTACAGCTTGTCATTGTAGCATTGCTGTGTACTTACGTGGATGCGTCCAAGGCATCTCAGAGGAGATGGATGAATCATGCTGCTGTAGCTATTAGCTTAGCCTAGCTACCATCAATGCAAGAGGCTGACATCATTTCTGCATTTTTCGAATTTGTTATTCGGTTTGTGTTTCTATCAACCGAAGCACATTTACTTTTTTCGATACGGCAGACTTCTGTGTTACCTTTAAGCATTTTCAAAATGCACATTTAATTGAGGTGATGGAAATTCACCTACTGTACAGACACAGAGCCAAGCTGTTAGTCAGGGAACTTAGATACGTTTCAGAGCATCTCAGGTTTTCTGTTTGAGAAATGAATGTGCGGTTACAAAAAATATACTGATACTGATTTTTAGGTGGCCTTTCTCAGGTGACAAAACCAGGACAAAAATTCTTTATTGCCCTACATGGCTCTACATGCATGTCTGAGATTCTCAGTTGTCCTGACGTTCCTGAATGCCTCCTGTCTAACATCCACACCTGACATTCCGACACAAATAAGCGCACTGACTGTGAGCTCATTTCAAAGGCAGAGTTAGACTTGGAACCGTGGCCAAGTTGTACTTTAAAGATACTTAAATTATAAAATGAGAGACTAAAACACACTAGAAATGATTCCTATGGAAATGTGACCCACTGTTTTAACTATGTAGTGAATCCTAGCAGTTCCAGTGTTAAATGGGAGAAAAAAACAACACTGGGACTTTGTGAAATAAACACCGGACCCAAACACCAATTAAACGTCAGGGAGGAATATCGAGATCAACACACACACACACAACCAGAACCAGTAAATTTACAACTGACAGTGTGTGAAAAAGTGTGTTTTACAGTGTGTTTTGTATGTGTTTGCATTTTTTATTTGACAAAAACACAGAGCAGCAGCACACAGACATGAAGCTTTAACATGCATGCAGTTTCCTCTTTATCCATTTTTACTTTCTTCACATGTACACACATACAGTACACACACACGCAACCCCCCCCCCGCACACACACACACACACACAC
>JAQQAE010009101.1:0-14800 GCA_029823295.1 Pseudamia nigra
CACACACCCACAAATACACAAGACACACACATATACCTGGTTACACAGAGGGGAGGGGCTGACAGGAGTCCTCACAGAATGACTGCTGTTTGAAAGTGCGAGGTAAGCTACAGTATGTGATGGTGAAAATAAAACAAAAATGTTACACCGAGTTCTTCCAACCATCTTACAAATGTAATCAGCCAGAAGATGAGTGAGTAGCGTTACATGTCATCAAACAGAAAAATAATCTGTTAAAATGGAAATAAAAACAGGCTGACTGTCTTTGACTGATTTCATATTCCTCACAGGCAGCTTCAAACCCTGTTGAAATGTGTTTAGACTTCTTTCTTTGTGGATATTTGGCTCCTGACATGAAAGATTACAAATTAAAGCAAAGCACAATCTAGACTCCATGTTTAGCCAGAACAGGGATAAAGGATGTTCGGTTGGTGTTGCAGCATGTGCTGAAGGCATCGTGTTTCTCTCTGTTTGTCCTGTTGAGGACGAGTGGGCTATTTAAAGCTGTAAAGGAGGTGGAATAGGTGTAACATTGACTTGGCAGTGTAGGCTGCAAAGAGTTTGCAAAGTGGGACATAAGAGTGAGCTTCTTTATTCTTCTGTTTTTTTTATCTCCTACTCAGAGGTGCTAAAGAACAAGGTACAGACCTGAAAATGCCAAGTCAATGTCAAGTGGACATATTTTGTCCTCTATCTACTATTTGTCATTATTTTCTTCAGACCTCCAGTTGTTATGCAATAAAATCTTTGCGTTTCCCCTGAGGATGCTGTGCCCACACAACACTATGAAACACTGACATGAACACAAACAGTGTAGTTGTTTTGAGATTAAAACTGGAATTAATACTGTGCCACTGTGAGTTTAACATTAGCCACAAATGTGGAACTTCAGCTCAGAAAAAAAAAATCACCTGCTTTTTTGACATTAGTTGTTAATGGTGCCAAAGGATGAGCACAGCTGAGTGCAGCTGACCTCAGTGAGTAGGCTGGGTGTGTAATTGATTATTGATTCTCTCTGCATTGCTCCTGCCTGTGGCAAAATACAAGCAAGCTTGGATTATGACACTGTTGCTGGCCCGCTGTCAAAGCCTGTTTTTTTCTGCCACCACTTCCAGAGGGAGCTTTCATCATTTTTTAAATTAATTAGCAAATAGGCAATCATTAAAAGCAGCTGTATGGATCCTCTTGAGCTTGATCACTTTGTGTTTCAAAAAGCAGAAGTATCAAAAATACATGAAAGACTTAGACTTGACATAGGTTTGTATGTAAGAGACGCACTATTGCACTTAGGTGTTTATTCTTGGAAGATTGCAACCATTCTGCTCTAGTGTTGCATGAAGATGAAATGAAGCATTTATCTGTCATCATGCCATTAAATTAACTTATTCCACACAAGAAGGAGTTAGTGAGAAGGTACAGGTGCATTGAATGTGTGATAAGTATTGAGAAAAATTGACTTTTGAACGAATGTGAGTAAAGTGTTTTCATCGGTAGGAATATGAAATAACAACAAAGGCAAAGCAAACACTTTTAATGTATCTGGTGAAAGGATAAAACATCAGGGAAGAGGGAGAAAACAGAATTGGGGCTGGAGAGAGAGAACACAGTGATGAATGATCTTTCCTCTATATAGGACGAGGTGTCTGCAACTTTTCAGGAGCCCCAGAAAGCAAAAACTTTCTACTTGATATCATTCTGGGTCGGGGAGCCTCAGGGGGAGATGAGAAGCAGAGCAGGCCTGGCCTTTCTTTGGCCGTGCAGCACATTGGCCTGTGCATGCCTCAGTCCCAGACACACAGCTCAGTGTGATCTGAAATACTTATCATCCAAACAGGCCACACCCAGACGAACTGCTAATCTGATCATCATAAAAAGGATACTAAAAGTGAAATATCACCAATTTAGTGGTTTTATTTTAATGTATTTTCTGATTTCTAGCAGGAAATCAACAATGGCCTTTATAGTGGAGCAGCTTGGTGGCCAAATCATGCACATTGTGATACAGGCAGCAAATTTGGCACAGTGACTCTCCAAGGGATATGTAATAAATCTTCCATGGGTCACATAAAAATCCAAAGTGTAATATCCCTGCAATGAATTGGAGACTCAACCAGGGTGTACCCTGCCTTCACCCTTAGTCAGCAGGGATACACTCAACAACCTGCCCTGACTTACAAGGACTAAGTAGTAGAAAATTAATATCATATGTCTAGAATGATTTAAAACAATGTTGCACAATGTTTCACTGTGTCCAGTTGGAGGCAAGGATAAAATGCAATAACGTTGGTGGTCAAAGGTCTAGGTGGCTGTGACCTTATGTCTGTCCAGTACTGTTTTTGCCCTTGATTGAATTTCTTCAAATTTTGCACCAAATTTCACTTGGACTCAGAGTTAAACTGGATGGATTTTGAAGGTCATAGGTCAATGAAGTTAGCTGTCAACTGTTAAGCACCATCTATTTTAATGTTTTTTCTGATTCCAGATTCCAGAATGTCCTGATTCCATTGACGTTTTTCATTAGATAACTAAAAATGACAGTTTATTCAACACTGAAAATAATTGTTAGAGCGCTATATAAAATCAAAGCACAGACACAACCTGTTTCTGTCATTGTTGTCCATTTACTTGGTGTTAAAACAGTAGTAAAAAAATGAACTTAAATGCCAAGTACAGTACAAAACCACTGAATATATAATCAGTGTTTCAGTCAATAAGCGCGTTCTCTGTTTCCAACTATGATTATCTACATTATACCAATAATGCATAAACTATAAAACATATGTCAAAAAAATCAGTCACTTCATAGCTGAAGATTAAAAGGACATAAATGTGAAAGACACTCATATTTTTTGAGGTTCATTGACTTTTCACATCAGTGCAAAAAAAAAAAGTGTCAAAGTGAGTCACTGCAGGAACCAGTGATACAGTACATGCCAAAGTAACAGACACTTCCACACATATGAAGTGGCACAATCTTTAAAACAGCCTGTGCTTCAAAGTGTCAGTTACAGAGATGTGTTTGATCCAGTGGAAGAGCACAGAACTAATAAAGTTAAACTCTTAAAGTTCCACATGTATTCATCGGTGAGGATCGAGTGATTCCCTGCTCATAAAAGTAAAAAGACTGGGTTATTCAGTTATTGAAACTTTTCTTTTTAAATATTTGACACCATGAAATTGATATATTTATAAAATATCTTACTTTTCCGAACTGTAAAAATAACCCTCAGCCTTTGTTGGGGGAAATGCAGGTCACGTCAGCGTAATGTTCCACTCTGGCAGGTATCTGGGCCAGCATCTCTGGGCTCTCAGCATCACACCTGCTGTAACAGCATGCAGGGGACACTGGAGGTCGACAAAGTAGGCGATCGTGTCCGCTCCAAAAGAACACGATGTCTTCTTTTCTTCTATTTCTTCAGGGATGGTACAATGTGCAGACACAGTCAAATATATTTATCCCTTGTCTTCCCGTTTTAGTTCCACAGTTTTAGGGAAAGAAGCTGAAGAAAGGCAGCAGACCTTTATTTTTGGCAAAACACAGAGTACATTAACCTACAAAACTGTGGCTTCCTCCATGGCGTTTGCCCACCTGTGAAAGGAGAAGCAACAGCCTGTAAAAAACATGAACTTAAATTGTGCAAAAAGAATCACTTCAGCCAACTTCACTTAAAAAGCATACTTCTCAGCATCTTAGATGACTATATTATGAATGGCTAAATCTAAACAGATTAATTTTACAGCATACCCCTGTTACTGAAAACTCAATTGCCTCTCTGTTACATATTGAATTTGTGTGGGCAGCGTGGTAGTACAGTGGTGGGGACTGTTGCCTAAAAATAAAAGTATCCTGGGTTTGAGCAGTGCGTTGGCTGGCCCAGACCTTTCTGTGGCCCCTTTACCAACAAATGAACTGTGGTTCTTGAACTGATGTCCATTAAGTTCCGTGGAACCTTCGTTCCATCTATTGAACCAGCCTGTGTTTCAACAAGGTTTGACTTGAACTATTGCAATCAAGGATACATTATTAATGACTGACATGCACAATGCACAACAAAACAGAATACAGTGACATATTGTCACATCAAGCTCAAGCTTTGGATATTTGTTTTTCACTGTCACTAGTCCATATGTTTAGTTCCATTTGCTCATCATCTCTGAGTACATTTAAATAAAAGTCTGCCTGTTTACTCTTTCTTGTGCTGCTTTTTTGCTTCTTTTACAGTTAGAATGGAGTTTAGGCAACAGTTTTTGCACTTATTACATTTTTTCCACCAGTTTCACCTATTTCTACATTGTTTCCATCCCCTGCTTTTACCTGCAAAAACAACACTCCCACTTCAGTTGAATAAACCACAGTGGAACCTTGGGTTACGAGTGCTTCTATACACAAATTTTTCAGGTTAAGAAAAAGACATCGGGAAAAATTTTGTCCTGTCTCACGAGAAACAATCGAGTTGCGCGTAAAATAGTTCCCAGTCGTGAGCCTTTCTTCACCTGAAATAGTGCTTCGTTTTGTGTTTTTTCATCATGGGATCAAAGAAGATGCTCGTGGTGAGTGTCATATATGGCTTTAAGAGAGTAAGCTACTGTGTGTTGCAGCTTTACGTCACTGAGACACTTTACGGCAGTGGGCCGCTTATGGCTGTGAGTGTTACAGTAGAAGCTTCTTGTCATGTGTTGTTCCCTGTCTGTTCACACCCAGAGTTCGTGCATTAAAGCAGTGTTATTAGAGTAAACCACCAATCGATCATTTTACAGTGAGAAGAAAATCCGTAATATGATGTCGATGCAGGTGAAACACAAGATCATAGAAAAACATTTTTGTGGCGTTCGAGTCACCGACCTGGCAAAGGAATACTGTCAAAGTACCTCCATCAGTTGCACGACACTGAAGCAGAGAGAAACTATCAAGTCTGTGAAACCTGCTACAGGAATAACATTGATTTCTAAGCAGTGGTGTCTGCATGACAAGATGGAGAGGTGATTGATCCTTTGCCTGCAAGCCTCCTTCTTCTGCAGCCGTGTGTCTCCAAGGTAAGTGTCATTCTAAATCATTTTTAGAACTAATTTCATGTATTTCTTTTCAGATAATTAACATAACTTCCTTTTCAAATAATAATAATAAATGAACATGGACATATGGACATGTAATACATATTGCATATGGGAGTTTTGGTGGGTCTTGGAACGGATTAACTGGTTTTACATGTATTCCTATGGCATGAGCTTGGTCCCGGAACTGATTAAATTCGTAACCCGAGGTTCCACTGTACTATTATTTGGGTTGAGCTAGGAACCAAATTTCCAGGTTGTGAACCAGTTTAGGTTCAAAAATGGTAGTGGTGCTGGTTCTCTGAAAAAGGGCTACTGTGGTTGCTGTGATCATGGATTTTCACACTAAAGGGAATATGTTTTATCTGAATACTGGGGGGACAAAATAATCAAGAAAATGAGTAGAAACAAGCAAAATAATCAAGCTAATGTGCAAAAAAACAAAAATAATGAAGACAGTGAACAATACAACTACTCTAACAAAATGCACAAAATGAACCAAATACAAAATAAGCAACAAACTAAACTTAAAATGAGTAATGAGATCAAGAACTTGAAGAAAATAAAGGAAATGAATGAAATATGAAAACATAAACTAAAGAAGAAAATTCAGACTAATACTAATAACTACACCTACTGTATGCTAAATGAATCCATTGATAATAACATTTTAGGGTATTCTGATATTGAGGGGATATTGAGGGGGACAACCTCAAACCCTCTGACCCCCACAAAATCTACACTTACGTTCACACTTACAGTTCAGGCACATGCATTTTAAAACTGCAGGTTAATTAGTGAATCTAAATTGTCTCAAGGTACAGTACCACTGAGCAGTAGGATCTTTGTATTTTTCCATTTCACCTTCTCGGCTCCTCAGTCCTACATTAAAACCTGAAAATCATTCTTGGTGTGCCACCTTTAAGGATGTCTCTATTCCCTAAAATTAACATTGCGGAGCAAGTATTGAAGAGGCTGGTAGAGGAGCTTTGACCCAGGATCAGGAGATCAGAGCCATGATGCATATGGATTCATCATGATTCCACAGAGAGAGAAATTTTGAAAATGTTCTATCACCAAAGCAGTCTCTCACCTCTGAGCTGTATAGTTGTCCTCGGCTTTAAACATGTAGTACAAAGTGTTCTTGTGGTAAAGCTGGAAGACATTGGCCTCGTCTTCTCCCTCCCGTTTCTCAGGCAGCTTCACTGTGAATCCCAACAGAGGCAAACTCTCGGATGCTACTTTCTCCTACAGGCACAAAATACATCAAGATATTATCTCAGGAATTCAGAAGTGGTACTGCAAGCTTTTTGTAATTTTATTTATTTTGGCAACATTACACAAAATCATCAGTATGTGGGGTGTAAGTGAATGAATATGTGCTGTTTCAGGTCAAAGGGGAGCGCTTGTTTCCCCTCACCTCTTGTGCTCGGTAGGTGTAAAGCACCTTGTCTTTTAGAAGAAACCATAGTCTTTTCCAGTTCCTCTTGCTCCTCTTGCTCCGCTGCAGAGTGCCACTGATGGACCCTTCCTCAGACACAGAAACCTGCATCACCCAGACATCTGTGTTACCAGACAAAACATAATGTATCTTTATAGGCTGCAACAAGTAACTGCCACGTTGTTACACCTGGTTGAAGGTCATGGTGCCTTTCCGATGCCTCCAGATGTTGGGAGGGTGGATATTTTGGAGCATTGCTGAAAGGGGGCGACTGGAGCGATTTGGTCGAGGACTACTTTGTGCAGACACGTCTCCACCTGTAGAGAAACACGATGACACGAGTGTTTAAACTCAGTGCATGTGTGAGCATCAGGTTCAGGAGAAAATGTGCAATTTTTCAAGTAAAAAAAAAACTGACTCAGTGTGTAAAATGTAAACAAAAACAGAGTGTAATAATTGATTAAAAATTAATTAATTGAAAATTGCACAAAGACACCATATTGATAGTTGAAAGTGACACATTTTATTGTTTTTTGGGTATTTTATTTGCAGATGTTTTCCCCACCTCTCTTCTTTAGCTCATTGTAACAGTGGTCGCACACTTTGGCCATGCGGTCCTTCATGTACTTCAGTGGATATCTGTTCCTGGAACAGCTCCGACAAACAATCTGTAATAAACACCACACAGTCACATCAAAAATAGCAGGAAAAGCCAGCACATTAAATTATAAAACACACTACAATATATGAATGAATGTACTAGGACACCAACAGGACATTGCTTTCCACATCCAGAGGAATTGTCATCATATGTGACCAGCCCCACATTTTAATCATAACAGTTAAATCAGTAAACTAAACTGAACAATTTAATGAATATGATGAACATAAAGAGAAATTGAATAAAATAATCAGGACATTTTGGAGGAGAGTGACTTAGCCCTTGGGAATATGATGCATGTTTAAGATTTCTGAGAAGTGGCACAGATTAATCTTCCCTCCCTAAATGGGCTACGTCAATGTCACCAGACTTTAAAAAAAAAAAAAATTGTATAATTTTGCTCATTTTTCTTCATTGCTATCATTTCACTTCCTCATTTTCTTTCCTATTTGTTTATTGATTATTGGTTATAACAAATATTTTGGAACAGCTATAATAAAGATAACTATAGAGAACCCCCCCTCTGGTTTTGATCCTTGGGATGTAACTCTGTAAAACCCTGCGATACAGTCAATAGTGAACAACAGATATATTTGGATCATGGTTGAATTATGCCATTATTTCGACATATGATCTTTGTCACTTTTAAACATAACTTTACATGTCAAGAAAGTCTCAGTTTGTTGTTAAACTGTTTAGATATAAGGCTGTAAAAATATGAAATTATTTAATAGACTACAGATTCCATCTCTCTCCGGTCTGTTCAGAATTGCTGAAGAGTCTTTGCAGCTCAATATGAGCACACCTGAAATGATTTCCTCCTCTTTTAATATTTTATTCTCTGGGTTAAATTTGTGTAGGTAGCACATGTTAATGATGTATATCAAGGGAGATGGACTCAACATAGTCACAGTAAACTAACTGGTGTCTTAGTATTTTTGGGACATTTCTTGAGATGTGAAATTATGCTTTAAATTGAAAAACATCATATGTATAAATTAAGGCATAACTCGAATGTGATTCAAACATTACATGTTTTGTGCTTTGACTGTAAAACATTTTTTTCTGAAGTTAGTTCCCATAACCTGGAAGAGATATGATGCATCATAAACCATGTATGAATGTGGATTTTATCTGCAGCTACAACATTCTGGTGTCCCAATACTTTTTCCCATACAGAGCATCAACCAGTTCATTACTATGACTCACTCTCCCGCAGCCATGACAGTGGTGTCTGCGAAGCGTGAGGCTGAAGTCTGTAGTGCAGTTCATACACATCACCACCTGGGACATGGGAACAAAAGTAGGAGCTTTCTCTCCTAAAGACAACCACAGACGATCTCTGACCTGGAGGAGACGAACCAACAAACCGGGTCATCACACACTGACCACTGTAATGTAGTATTCTGTTACTTTGAGTGACAGATTAGAGCTCTCACAATCACCGTGAGATTTAATGATGCTGATTCTACTTAGATGAATGTTTTTCTTTTGTCCCTACATGAATTAGCACTCAGATTTTGTCCATTTAGTTTATGGCGATTTAAAACCAACTATCAGTTTCACTTTATCCAAAATGGAGTTGCTAAAGTTTATTTCATAATGTAGCAGACTTACAAAATGTGGGTGTGATTTACACAATGCAGTACAAACTGGAATGCATTTTTTTTTCATAAAGTAGTGCTACATGGCCACGCCTACAGCTTTCATCTTTTAGTGAGGTTTACACCTAAAACCCACATCAACATACATTAACTTACATAACAGAACAGAGCAGAACACGACACAACACAACAGAACAAAAAACAAAAAGAAAATCAAAGAGAATATACTTTTAAAAATCTTTTTCATCCATCATGCCATCATTGTCTTTTTTTCACCCTCCTTTTATTGCATCTTTTACTACTAAATCAGATCCACAGATACAGTATAGTGAAGCATAAATAATGAACAAAATAGTCAAAAATAAAGAAAAAAAAGCAAATGAAGAATCCACAGAATATTTATAAATTAACAAAATAATCCATTTAATACAAATACATAGATAAACAATATATAGATAAAGAATCCACCTGAAAGAAACATCTCCAAAATGAACACAGATTAAAAACAAAAGAATTATAAAATGAACACAAACAATAAAGAAAATGAATAAAATAATTTGGAAATGAACAAAAATATAAAAGATTAACAAAATAATGCAACAAAAATAGCAACACAATGCAAAAAAGATCACTGTCACAGTCAAGACAAAATTAATAATAAAAAAAATTAATTAAGCAATTTTAACAAATTGAAAAAAATAAATTAAATAAACAAATTAACCTGTTACCAATCAGTCAAATCTCTGCATTATTATGGCAACAGATACTACACTTGTCAAAGTTTGATGTCAGATGAAATCAAATTAAACATATACAGATTGTTTTTCTGTCTTTATTTTTCCAGATGAACCCAGTCTCAGAGCTGCCTCACCTCTGCGGAGCGGCTGCCGTACGCTGCAGATCCTCTGGCATGTTCAGTCACAGTGTGATTTAATGTGTAAAACCAGTCTTCTCTTTCAATGAAGGAGCTGCAAAACATACAACTATGATGTACAAAACTGCAGCAACATTAACAAAAGACAAAAAATGCAAAAGTCCTGCCTTCTGTGATTGCTTCCTGCATCTGATGATATCTCAGGTTCTTAAAAACACTTCTTTACATAGATAAAGCCATCTTTTTTCATTCTCTGTTTCAGTTTTGTTTATGATTAGATCATTTTGGTCATTTCCTGTTAAATCTCAATTACGTTTGGTCATTTTGTGTGTTATTTTAATCAATTTTAATTCAGTCATTGATCATTATATTCATTCCTGATCATTTGCTTTATTATTTTGTTCAATGTTTTGTTCCTGTATTGTATTGAATTCATATTTTTTTTTCCATTTCTTTTTCTCATTTGCCTACTTTTTTAAAAATTGTTGCATATTTTGTTCATTTTCTTTATTATTTTCTCCATTTTTTGTTTAATTTCTTCTTACTTTGTTCACTTTTGTTCCTGGAGTGAATTGTTTTGATCTTTGTTTCATTTTGTTGATAATTTTTTCACTCCTGTTCATTTTGTTGTTCACTTGGCTTATTTGTGTTAATGTGCTTGATTGTTCTGTTCATATTTTTGCTGATTTCAGTTTACTTTGTGATTATTTTACTCATATATATACATTTTCTTTATTATTTTGTTAATTTCTTGTTCAGTGCCTTAATTGTTTTGTGCATTTTTCTTCAGATAGTGATTTGTTTTGATCTTTTTGGATTTTTTTGATCTTTTTGTGGCTTTTGTTGCTTATGTTTTGTGACATTTTTGGTCATTTTGATTCAGTTTTTTTCTTGATTTTTCATTTTTGTTCATGTAGTGGTTTTGGTCTTTTTTTTTTACATTTTATTGAATACTTTGTTCTTTGTTTGTTGTTTTTTATTTTGTGCATTTCCTTGATTGTTTTGTTCATATTTTTGCTAATTTCAGTTTATGTTGCAATTATTTTGTATAAGTTTATTCATTTTCCTGACCCTTTTGCTCACTTTGTTCATGTAGTGGATTGTTTAGATCTTATTTTGTTCATTTTTTTGTTTATTTTTTCAGTTTATGTAGAGTTTCTTGACTATTCGTTTCCTACATTCAACAGTTCAATGTTGACAGGAACCAAAAATCTTCTCACAACAATATTTATACCAATCACAGATCTTTTTACCATGTATAGGCTGCCTCTGTGACAAATAAATCCTTTAAAAATGAGAATGCTTTTCTTTTTGGTTTTACAGAGGTAAGAAGCTTCAGCTATCACACACTGGCCTTTCCTGTTTTACATAAAAGACACAATATGAAACGAGCCCAAATTAAATTTAGTGTACAACAATGTGCAGAATCTGCACAAATGTACTGTATATGTTCTGTTAAAAACTATTGTTGCTTTAGAAAATGTATTGAATTTCAATTGACCAACAGGGTGTTTTACCTGCTGTCAAAACTGGCCAAATGTGAGTCAAACTGCATGCAAGGGTTAAAATGATTATTAGCAGCATTTAGGAGCTGGACAAATATTATCCATGTGACTCACCTTGCAGATAAAATGATGGTGATGTCTGTCCCCTCAATCTTCAGAGCATTTTGGACGTTGTCTATGATGGGTTTACTGACCTAGACAGGAAATCCGTAAAGTCACACAGCACACATCCACGCTTAGAAATCAAACTACACAGGTTTATGAGATCTGAACTAGTATCATGTGAGTTTTGAAGTGATAGTAAGTGCCAAACAGTGACATACCTTCATCCCAGTGAGTGACAGTGTGTTCTTCAGTCTGTATTTTCCATCTTGTTGAGGGTAAGTATAGAGCAGCATGTCGTTCATCTAGAAGCACAGACACATAATGTCACGTAATGGCAAGTCAGTACAGTTTTTCACACACATTTAATCACATCTGCAGAAACAGTGGCTCAGTTTCACAAAACTCTAAACACAAAGTGCCAATGAGTGAAGTAACAAAACAATATAAACTCAAGACCATGTTCTCCCCTTCTCAAATCAGATTCCCTTCACACACAGTCATGTATTTATGTCTCACAGAGCATCACATCAGCACCAATGTGATCCTTTCAAAACAAGGCCACTAGAGTTGTTTATGTATTCTTTGGCTTTATGAGGCCTGTGGCATATTCAGATGCAAACAAGAGCTCAGCAGTAACATTACTTCTTTTTATTTTTACATGTAAAATACTGCGTATACTGTAAGTCAAAGTTATTACATATTATATTAAATTATTGTATGAAAATGTTATTCTGATCTAAAGTAATTTATTTTGTTTTTGACACGATGCTTTTACAAGCGTTGCCTCAAATCTTTTCTGAAGTGAATATTGGACAAATGTTCAGTTTTAACTTCAGTTCACACGCTTAGACCATTACTCAGTGACAGATTCCTGAGTTGTGTTGGTTGTGTGGTTATGCTCTGTTAAAAATCTGGTACTCTTCTAAAACAGTAAGTGAGAAATAATTGTGACCTCAGCTGTACAGTCGATGCAGCAGAACGTGAACAAACATGTAAATGTTAACAATAATCATAGAAAATAAACAGTAAAAATGAACAAAAAAGAATAAAGTAAGCAAAGAGTAAACTTAACTGAACAAAAAGGACAAAATAAATCCCCCAAAGTAAACAAAAATGAAGAAAATAATCTACAAAATGAATATATGAGCAAAACAATCCACAAAATGAACAAGATAATCAAGAAAAATCAACAAAATGATAAAAAAATGAAGCCAAAAATGTCATTTACATTAAGCAGACCTAAAACTTACATCTCATCTAATTGTTCAAATTACTGATAGATATATTAAAAAAGAGCTATAAATTGAAACTGTTTTATGGGGGGCACAAATGTACATTTTACTAATACTCCCCACCCCATCCCACCCCCCTGAAACCTAACCCCCTAACCTGTCTCAGTCCTTGTTTTCTCTTTTATCCTCTGACACATGATTAGAGTGTTTTTCCTGTTGAGTTTTGCACATGAGCAACATGAAAGAAACTCGTGATCAGGGTGTTTTAATCTGAAGGCCAGTGATTCCAATCTGACACAGAGTTCAATAATGTCGTTTGTGTTTAAAGATCTTCAAGACTATGACTGACAATGATGACAATTGAATGACAACAAAGCAGCTTAGCTGTTTGCAGCCATGTTGTTAATAAATGCATATTGTCAGAGCTGCATGGCTCCGCTTTTTGTGTGTTTGAAGAGGAAAAAACTGAAAATCTTAAAAAGTAATTTTATTGTGCAGCAATTCTCCACTAGGTGGTACTGAAAGCCAATGGAAGAGATTCATCGCTTTCCAAAGCCATAGAAATCCTTATCATATCCTAGCTGTTCTAAATGTTTAGCCATAAACTCATTAAAACATTAATGAACAAAAAGGAACAAAATATTAAATCATATCAAGTATACAAAAAATGACAACTACATTCAATAAAATGGACAAAAAGTCAGAAAACAATCAACAAGTCACACAAATGAATCTAATAAAATCAATAAAACAGACAAAAGACAAAAATAATTCCATCCATCCATTTTCTACCCCTTAATCCTCATGAGGGTCGGGGGGCCGGAGGGGGGGGGCACCTATCCCAGCTGTTCATTTTTAAAAATTTCTTTCTTTGATTATAGTATGAATTTTGGTGTGCTTTGTTTCTGATATTGTTTTTTGTTTTTCATTATACAGTATTCATTTTGTTAATTTTTCTTCATTATAGTTATTATATTGTTAATTTAATGCTTGTGGTCAAGATTATGTAGGTGCAACCATCTGGTTTCCCTGTCCACATAGTGTACTGATATTACACACAGTACAAGTACATGCACTCCTTTTTCTTGAGTAACTATGTACTCTAAGAGTAGTTCTTTTCAGACTATTTTCTACGTCCGTTCAGTTACATTTGGCAACAGCTCAATCAGTAGCGGTAAAGAAGAATGAAATTGTAAAGACCTGTAGCTGGGGAGAGGGAAGTCTGGGCTTCGCTGCTTAAGCTGCTGCCCCCGTGACCCGCCCCACGGACAAGCGGTAGAAGATGGATGGATGGATGGATGGATAAATAGTCAAGTAAAATATCAAATATGAATACAGTAAACAACAAAATGAGATGAGGGAAAAATGTCCAAAAATAATCACAAAATATGAACAAAAATGAGCAAAAAAAATAATCGAAGAAACTGAAGAAAATAGTCTGTAGTAATGAGGAAATTGAACAAAAAATCCACAACTAAGCAACAAAATGAGCAGAAAAAGAGCATCAACCTTTAAAAAAAAACATTAAAAACCCCACCAAATAATCAATTTAAATCAATGAACACCATAACACAAACATTTGACAAAAATCAATATATAATCAATATGAGGCTGTAATGAATTCCAGTGAAGTTCCTCACTACTTGAGTAGTTTTTTTGAGATACTTTTCCCCCCTATACTCCAGTACTGATGTTTAGTAATACTTCTACTTAAGTCACTAGAATTAGAAAGTAAGAGTATTTTTTCTTGAGTGTTTTTACTGTGTATTCGACCCACCAAACCAAGTTACAAATGAAGACAAGTGAACCGCGTGGTTCTGAAGCTGCACCTCAACTAAAATCCACTTCATCTAAAGTGTCTGTGCTTAATTTTACTCAATCTGTCTGTTTAATTTCATTTATTAAACTGACCACAGATATGATCACCAGCAGAGACATTTAAGAGGTTTTTAGTGCTGCACACATTTGAGAATCACTACAGAAGGGAAAAGCCTTGTGTTTTGACAGTGCTCTGTGGATAATTTGCAGAGGCGTTTAATTTTCTCATCTCTCTTAATTCTATTATTTCACGGCTGTTTTGTTCTTCTCTTTATATGTGATCACTTTACATCTCCCTCTGCCTAGTTTCACATTATTTTAGTGAGTAAAAAGCATCTAAATTACTGATACTTATTATATTGTATTTGTTCTGATACTTATTTGTCAATTAATGTTTGTGTGGCAACTTGTCTGGTAACTGTGCATATGAGGGTTTTTTTCTATGTGACCATAATTTTGCTTCTAATGGAGCCTAATTCTGGAAACTGTGGTTTTTTACTCTCCTTCC
>JAQQAE010009102.1:0-14800 GCA_029823295.1 Pseudamia nigra
AAAATGACCAAAAATGACAAATGAGTAAATTTAACAAAATAATAAAAACAAACAATAAAACTGAACATAATAGGCAAGTAAATTATAAAATGGAGGTTGATAATAAGCACAAATGACCAAAATAAGAAAAAAATGAAGAAAATAATCAAGAAGCTGAACAAAAACATCCACAAAGTAAGCAACATGAGCAAAAATGATCAGAAAATCAAGTTACTGAAAAAAATGAACAAAAGAAGGAACACATGCTGAACAAAAAAACAACATATGCAGGAAAAGGAGTAAAAGTGAACAAAATGAGCAACAGCAAAACACAAACAAATAATAAGTTAAAAAATTAAGAAAATAAAAAAAGATCAATATATATGATCAGTATGAGGCTGTGATAAATTCCATGTGATGAAGTTACTCACTACTCGGGTATTTTTTATGAGATATTCTTATTTTTACTCAAGTACTGATGTTTAGGAGTACTTCTACGTCCACACGAGTCACTAGAATTAGAAAGCTACAATACTTTTACTTCCGTCCTGTTTCTATTTACTCTACCCACCACTGACAAAGACCACAGTCAGCTGAAAAATAAAAAGGCTCTTTGGAGACTTTTGTGCTCCAAAGCTGCTTTTCTCAAAATGATGAGCACAGAATAAACCACGTTTAATAATAAAGATACTGAATTAAATAACACACCAGTTTCCCTGCCTGCTCATATCATAAATACATAAACATGCAACTGGAATACCAGAATGAGCTGTGTATTTACATTTACTATTCCTTCTAAGCTCTCCTTAGTTATCCAAAATACTGAAGGAAGAGCTGAGGCCATCCACAGATTATCCCTCTCCCTGATGCATCTTAGGATAAAGAGTGTAAATAAGTAAGATATGCACAGAATCACTTGTATGTGCTGATGAAAACTGCGTTAATTGTAGAAAAAATAGCCTTGTGCTACATCAGACTCAGATGCATAATTTATCTTCGTTAGGGAATAACATCAATAGAAATACAAGTCGTCTTTACTCTACAAACATACAAATTAGACTTAGTCTTAAGTAGAAAAGTTTTGGACATGGTTACTTTGTTAAGATATATGCTGCTGTTTCTTTGGCTAATTATGCATGTCTGTGGCCAAAAGACTATTTACTGCATGCTGTTATTTTATCTTCATTAAATGCCTGGCTTCATATGCTCTTCACTTTTCTGTTTGCAAAGCAACAAACAACAAGGCTTCAATTGGAATGAAGTCTATTTTGTAATCCAAAAAACAAAAACAATTAGCTTGTAATCATGTTTCTCTGATCACGCTTTAGAAAGTCATTGTTCTCTGGGGTTAAGGATGGCACTGCCAAAACACACGTCTGTTTACATAACCCTAAACAAAGAGTGCAAGCATGAAAAAAACTCGCCAGTAATTTCAGCTTAATGAATGAACACAGGGAAATGGAAGAGGACACATAGAAACAGACAAGTGAAATGAAAAATAAAAGGTGAGCATGAAGGGAAAGTGGCCGAAGGGCCTTCTTTTTGCTCTGTTTATTACACACCGCCTTTTTCTTGATTTTGGCAGCCTTCTGTACCCTCTGGCAGGCAGGCAGGTAGGTAGGCAGGCGATGGGACAGGACAAGGTCAGCGGATACGGGAGCACAACAAACAGGAGGAAGAGGAAGGAGGAAATAAAGAAGGTAAATAAAACAAGGTAAGACAGTAAAGTCCCAAACCAAACGGCATGTGTGCAAGCGCTGCTCTCAGGGAAACAGGAAGTGACAGAAGGTGTATGCGTGATTGAATGCATCATTTCCCTACATCATTAGTAAGGTGCTGATTCCAAAACTAATGCTTATTTTTCTCTAGCGGGTCAAGTTTTGCCCCAAAACTTGATGTGCTTTTTGCTTTTCAAAGATGAAGTCTCATGTTCGTAGAATGTGTACTTGAAATTTCCACTCAAAATCCCACACACATCCTTCATTCTACCACATCCTGGTTTTCAGTGTTGGATTACATAGACTGTTTCAGTGTTTTAAAATGCAAACTTGCTCCGGTTGACGACACCCTTTTCCTGTCTGTGCCATGGATACCACTATGTGAACTGTGTGGCATATTATCGCAGGCTGTCATGTCGGTTTTGATGCTCTAGTGCACGGATCTGAAAACAGTGACTCTCCAGTGGCGTTGTTCAGTAATAGAAGTAACACATGACACTAAATCAAAATGAACAAAATAAGCACTAAATCAAAGAAAAGCAGAAAAAATGAAGTAAATAAAGAACAAATATGTGACAAAACTGGACCAAATATCCCACAAAATGAGCAAAAACAAGTAAGAAAATAAGATTAAATGAACATAATAAATAATACAGGACAGAATCATCAAGTTAATGAACAAAAACAAGAAAATAAATCAAAATGACTTTAGTAAAAGGAACAAGATTAAGGTAAAATAATCAAGAAAATCAAACCTGATAAATATGTGCAAAAATTACTAAAATAGTAAATTAACTGAGGAAAAACACAAATTACCCAAAATAATTAACGAAATGAGCAAAAAAAATGGACCACCACTTAGAGAATAGTCAAGTAAATGAACACAAACAAGACAATGAAGGAAAAATAAACAAAACAATAAGTCCCACAAAACTGAAGAAAATGATCAGATGTTTTTGCGACTCCAGACACATATTTTCTTTCAGTCCAAAACCAGCTCTGTGTGTTATAAAGGTTGCAGACCCTTGCCCTAGTGGGTCTGTGGACCTGCAGCACAGTGATTATATATTTGTCCAGTTATCTCTGAAGGTCCTCTGTGTTTTTCTCCTTCAAAGCCCCCAATCCTATAATAGAGAGACATGAAACCTTTTTTTTTTTTTTTTGCTATATTTCTCCTTTAAAGGCCTCATAGTATTTTCATTACAGATATGTATAAACAAATAGGGAGTGCAGGGTTGTTTTCCCTCTGAGGTGTCGTATCTGTCATGAAGTACTGATTTGTTGATCCCCCCAGTGACCTGAGATCATATTGTGACACAAAGCAACTGGGAACACAGACAAATTTTTTATGGCCAGTTTTATAAATCAAGAGAGCAAATTCATTGCCACGGAAGGCCGACACACTGCACGTTTTCTTTCTCACTGGTCTCTTCAGCAGGTGATTTCACTGAATTCCTTCCCATTTATTGCTCTTCAGTGAAAACACCTCCTGCTTTAGTGAGTGGCTGGAAAGAAAACCAATAGTGTCTCGGCCCTTTGTGGTGATGATTGGACACCTTTGTTCTAAATAATTCAATAAAACCTGGAATATCTATTAGCTGTTCATGAAAGGCGGGGCTAATTTTACCTTGAATATGATTTGCTCTGATCTGTGATGTTGGAAAATTTAAATGTTCAAATTTGGAATCCCA
The DNA here is from genome assembly GCA_029823295.1 of Pseudamia nigra. Classification (NCBI taxonomy): domain Eukaryota; kingdom Metazoa; phylum Chordata; class Actinopteri; order Kurtiformes; family Apogonidae; genus Pseudamia; species Pseudamia nigra. The sequence continues at coordinate 3,389 of JAQQAE010009102.1, forward strand.
CTTGTTCATGTGGGTGGGGCTTATGAATTTTACTTCAATGATGATTGGTGCAAGTTGTTGATTGGCACATGTTACTGTATGCCACAAGTTACATAAATTCAAAATGGAGGCCAGTTGTGGGAATTCTGGTTGATTATTACAGAACACAGAATTTGCATAAACCTCAAAAGCCAAAAATACATTTTCTCAGTATAGGACATTTAACTCTTTGCCCGCCAGAATTTTATGAAAAAGCTGCCAGCCACCGACAGCATTTTTGATGATTTTTACTCATCTTTGAAGACCCACGGAAAATGTTGTTTTCAGATTTGAGAGGCAGTGAATAAGTACATCAAAAGAAGGAACAGACCTTCAGCTTTCATTTACAGCAAACCACTTTGTTCTAGCTTCAATTGTTCTTTTGTTGAATATTGGTCAGTTTCATAAAAACTGAATTTTGAACAAAAAATCTGAGAAAATACTACTTTTGGTCTGTGGTAAAACTCCTTCCGAATTCTGTCAGATGTTTATTTTTTCACTTTAGAACACTGTGTTATTCCACAAGCCATACAAAAGTGCCCCTACATGATAACCAGAAAAACACAAATTGACAAAAAATCTTAGCATTGGTGGGGAATGAGTTAAAGATGCATTCGACAATACTGGCAAGCTAGCTAATAGGCCACGGTTTGTCGTGGCCCACTATAAGTGATTAGATGGGCGACCTGCCAGTCAACACGGCTTACAACTTCAGAGGTGCACGAGCTCATGCACTCACTCACACAGTTGAAAACAGTCATCGTGGAGAAGCTACAGCTGCTGGCTCCAGAGAAGCTACATGATGACGGAGGAGAGACAGATTCCTTCAATATCTGGTACAGGTAAGAAAAAAACAGCCATACTGGCTTGACAACAGTGAGGTTGTAAGCTGTGTTGACTGGCTGTTTAATCATTTACTATATCAATCCGCCATGAATGATCATCCACAAGCCAGTTTGCCTACGTCGTAGACAGCACAAAAAGAACTCCCCAAAACGTGTTCCTTTGTGTCAAGCGAGAACCTTATATTATGAATGAAAATTATTTTCCAGATTTCATGGTAACTAATATGGCCAGTGGCAGAAGACAATCCAAACATGATCCACAAGATTTCTGCTGCATCTTTGCGTTTTACTACATCCACACAGTGACGGACTATTAATGAACTTGATTTTTTTTAAAACTTATTTTGCTTGAGAGATGAAAAGCAAATATGATGGCTTACTGTACTACTGCTGGCGCTAGCAAAGTGGCTGCCAAGAAGCTACTAATTCATGTAAATCCAAGAAAAGAAAATTCACCCCATGGGCCCATCTAAACAGTATATAACTGCATCTTTTGATTTTTAAACCAATGCTTGTTTATCTTCTTTGACATCACTTGAGTATATATTTTAATTCCTATGCATATTGAAAGCTAAATTACTGATTTGGTACACTTTCTTTTGTCATTAAAGCAGAATCTTTTGACATGTAATAGCACTGGACATCATCGAAATGGGTAAATTGATGCCTTTTTTGAAATCAGCAGAAAAATAGTAAGACGCAGGGCAGTGGTATGAGTGTGAATGTGTGTATGTGAGTAAATGTGTGGAGATAGCAGTTGCACAGCCGTGTTGGTTATCAGATGCAAATCAAAACAGCAATTACACAGTGAAATAATTGCTTTTCCTCTTTTAAACACAGTAAACCAAAAAGCATGCAAACATGAACTGGTACTGTTTTAACATCCCTGGCATCGCTATAAAGCTGAATTAGGCGGAGCTGCAGAGGACTCCTGGATGTTCTTATCAGTTTGACATTTGATGTGATGGCTCTGGGGTCAGAACATTCACCAACACAGATGGGGAGGCTTTACAACAACCAGCGAAGACATTCTGCAGGCTATGATTCAAGTTGTATTTATAGACCATCCTCATCTCCACCTTCTATGTTCATGTCAAAGTCTGCACGCTATTACTGGGAAAGACACATTGGAAAACATTCAACAACTATCACAGAGGCAAGAGGGGATGACACCCAGGAGATGGATTTAAACACTTGGGATTTGTTCTCTGACTTGCACAAAAAAAAAATAAAAGGTTGAATCACTTAATTCGAAATTAAACAGCTTTGAAAATCATTTTAATGTGAGCTATTGTGTTAGGCCTGTGGTCAAGGTATCAACTAAATAAAGCCATCGAGTAGCAGAATTTTGGTTTTAGTAGTAGTAGTGTCACCTACCCCAAAAGTTCCTAAGATGGAGATATGATAGTAGTCAATAATTATGACAGGTCTCAAATAAACTGGTTCAGCCATTGCATTTTTCTTTTTGGAACATAATAAAGTAATTCCCACAAAAGCATGCCTCAAGCTATGGCATGAGTTTGTTTAGTCATCAGCTGTGTTTTGGTCTTTTGTTTTAACACTATGTGCTTTACATGGTTGTCAGTACAAATCAGTTTAAAATCACAAAGAAAATGGGTATTTAAATAAAATATCTGCATATATGTGTTGTTCATGAAACTGTTTTTTATTCATTCTAAAATCGAAATGACTTTGCATATTTTTGAAATCACTCAAAAACTAATGCTGTTGCTTAAAAACTTGAACATGTTTAAACACAAGCAGAACAAACATTTGTGCATTTGTTTGTGGATTTTCCAAGACTATAGTTAGGAACTGTTGGTGCAAAACACAGAGTAATGCAGAAATTAAAAATAGTTGTAAATTTTACCCCATGGCTGTTCTAGTGGTATTAATATGTAATCAGTTTCAAGACTCCAAACACAGATACAGTTGAACTTCTGAGTAGTTTGAGTAATTTAATACATGTACATGGGGATTTGATCCCTATGTTCCTACAGCACTTTGTTCCCACATTTCTATGGTTTTTTAAAAATTATTATTACCGGTATCATTTTTATTTTTCAAAATTAGTCCTGGGTTCCCGCAGTTTTTTTTTTTTTTGTTCTGTGTGTGTGTATCTGGAAGCAGGATTATACAAAAACTACTGCTCTGATTTACACCAAATTTAGTGGAGACATGTAGGGTGGAGGGAAGACCACTTCTCATGGGCATGGGATTAGGGGTAAGGGGTTAGAAATCGGTCAGCCCAGTGAGGAGAAAAGAGGCTTCAGACACAGCCATACTTTTGTCCATTATACAGTTAGATTACTTCGAAAGGTGGGAGCATAGGGCTGTGGGAACATAGTGTACTATACATGGTCATTTTTGCATCTAAAACTTGATACTGTGTCCTGTAATGTGTCTATACTGTATTCTACATACACCTTCAAAATCAATTCTAAGGTTCAGGAAAAGTGACTGTCCTTCTCTCCATCGGCCATCAGCGAGGGGAAATTATCTTGACCGTAGTCTCTGATCTAGTCTCTGATTACATTTCTGGGTGTGAGATTGGCTTCCTCCCACTGTGCAGCTGAGCTACAACCAATAATCCTGTATTAGTAAAAATGCAGAGAAATGGCTTCTATTTCGGGGGTTTTATTTTGCAAACTTTCCTCCTTCATGATCAGCTCTCATGTAAGACCATCTACGGCTTTCAGCAGCATTTATTGCTCTGCTGAGGTGGAGCTAAGCAGCAAGAAGACAGACAGACAGACGGAGACAGTGACTGAGGGATGAAGCTGCATAAATATTAAATCAAACAGACTGAACATCATGCTTAAAAGATCTACATTTCCCTCATGTACTGTAACTCTAAGTGCAGTCCTTTCTTTTTGTTATTTGTCTGCTTGATCTGGAATGACACTACTCTGTCTATGTGCATTACCCTGTGTACAGTCACTTCAATGTCAAAGATTAAATGTTGGTTGTTGTACTGCTATTCATTTGTCCGTGAGGGACAAATCAACTGGATAATGGATGGCTTCTTGTTCAATGGACCTGTTCCAAGCAGGAGAGAGTGCTCGAAGGTGATAGCTAACGGTTGCCATGGTTTCATCCTGACAAGACATTATTCTGGGGAAGGCGACTGTGCATGGTAGCGCGTGAGTGAGAAGGATCAAAGACGGATCGGGTAGATGGTAAATGATGCCAGCAGATGTCCTCATTGTGGTGAAGAGGCTTTTAGTTTTAAAACGTCCAGCAAGCTAAAGGACTTCATTTTCCTCTAACATCCTACTCTTGTGAATGAGTTTAATAGATCTGTGACCCCCCCCCCACCCCAAATGGAGCTGCTGGACATTTGAGGTTGCATTTACCACTGAATTAAATTTCACAAATTTTATGAAGGCTACATTCGTGTTTATGACTTTGACAAAGCACACAAATGACACATCACACAAAGCAGAATCATGACTGAAAGGCCAGTGATTGTTAGGGCCGGGTCATAAAACGATACATGTCATGAGGTGATAGAAGAAAATCTATCATTTCATATAGACTGCTGAAGTCCCGCCTCCTCACTTCCAAGTTATGGGACCTAAAAAAGTATTGCAGTTAATGGCACAAGGCATAATTTTTTTTATACTGTGTGAATAATGCCAGGATTTACTCACATGATGACAGTTTTACAAGTCGAGAATTTAAAGTTTGTTGTGAAAATGATCAAATAGCAGTTCATTTTTTGAGAAATGGCAAAATGCCTGCACTTCTTTCTCATGTGAAATGGCTACTATCTTGACCAGTTTCACATTACACACCTTAAACGGAGTGTACTTCTGTTACATTATCATGGTATAGGTGTAAACAATGTAACATGGACCAGAGAACACTACTTTACAAATCATGCCATAGGCAAAGACCAATCCTCTTGACAGACCCACATGACTTTCACCACCTACACACAAATCATATCAACAGTTTGGAGAGTCTGCCGATGAGAGCCACTGCAGTCACTCAAAACAAATCCCAGTCTCAGATGTGTGTTTGCCTGCAGCATAAACATATGGCAAAGAACAACTAAGATCAAGACGTCTATATTAATGTTTTCTATTTTGTTACATGTGACTATAAAGTGTACAGTTCAAAATGTAATAAGCAATAGCCGTCTTCTATTAAGAGCCGAACAGTACATTAAATTTACAGCATGTCAGTATTTGTTTTTCAGATTGTTATTTACATCAGATTTTACAAAATATTGAAAACTGTTCAGTTTTTAATGACATTTAGCTGCTTGGTGATATGATAATGCAACTTAATATCTTTCAAAATTCATGAGCATCAGCTGGTAGTTTGAGAGCATAATTTCTTTCTACCTGAGCTCAAAACTTTGCGCTCACCTACAGATCTGTGTACTTGTGTGGATGTCCTCCACTTGCTCAAATCTCTGCTCAGACATGAAATTTTCAACCCGGTCAAATGTCCTTGACTAACAGAAACAGACTACTATTTGAACCAATGAAATTATTGTTGTTAAGGTGTGATTTCTCTCAGGCACCTTCATTGGTTGCACATACTGTACATCCATATGTGCGTGCAAAGTTTTGAACCTGAGCAAAGAAACATTAAGTGCTCAAACTACCAGTTGATGATTGCAAATTTTGAAAGATTAATAACAGCATAAATGTCTGACCTGATGTTTCATACCTAGTCTCATCCTTTCCATTAATTTCTGGCCCTCAGGATGGATTGCTGTTATATGTTCTTATGTGACTGACCATAATCTGATATGATTACACATCTTCACATCTTTTATTCATTACAGATTTCACATCTTCATGTGAAATCTAAAGTCTACAAATGCTTGTTTTTTTTCAGATGTAGACAGAAGCACTTAAGTGGTGATTACAAAAGCAATTGAGAGTGATGTGACTTGAGTTTCTTTATGATGCCCTAGTACCATAGATAGTATTTCTCTAAAACTACACTGGAACAGATTCCTCACAGTAATTTTAGCACGCAGAAGGGAGCAAGTGTTACCAGGGGAAATATAAAGCCTCCATGGCAACTGCCCTATTATCCAGCTGTGTCCAAAACACGCCCTGTGGCTCAATCTGGCCAAGTTCTTTAGTTGCCCTAAAAGATCATTCATGTCTAATATACCACTACAATGAGTAACTGTAGACACAAACAACACTCATGTGTATGAAAATCATATTAAGAGCAATCTGGACTGGACCGAAACAATTAAGTAGTAAAAATAAAACAGCATGTGGAAAATGCTGAAACATTGTATCCAGGCATCATCTGTTTTTTCCAGTTTGTTTGGAAATGCTTTAAAGCAGTCACATCTGCTCCTTTTCAATACGCTACACAGTAATCATGTGAGTAATGTATTCAGATACTCTGTGACTAATATGATGAGATATACCCATGTTAACCCTTTAAAACTGAACAGATGCATGTACCGAAGCAGATGTATGTACTGTACAGTATTTCATACAGAGCCTCTGGATATTTTGATAAAGTATTACTAGTGTACCCTAAGCAAAACAAGATTACGGTAAGATTATGCTGGGGATCAAATAAAATACTCTTCAGAGCTGACAGCAGACCAGCAACTCTGATTGGACGCTGTGTCTGGATTGTGAATAAAAACCTCACAACATATTTAAGAGCCTTGACAGAAGAGGGAGTGTCTGAAGAATCCTATACAGCCTGGTTTAGATGTGCAAATACAAATCTGCTTTAATGCACTAACATAATTCTAACCACTGGATATGTTCAGTCCAAAACAGCCAGCAGCATGTGTGTGTCAGTGTTGCTAGTGTGTTTGTGAGTACCTTGACCCTGCTGACAGCTTCCTGGGCTTGCATCATGCGTATGTTCTTGGAGGGGTTCCTTTCAGACAGTAGCTGAGTGGAGCCAAGGTAGTTAGCAGCAAAGATAATTCCATCAATCAGATCTTCTGGCTCACAGGGTCCTGGGACTGGGCCAGAGAGAGGCAGAGAGGATGTGATTAAGGGGAAGATAGAGGAAGGACAGAGTGTGGTTAGTCTGCAGGGGTCATGTGTAGTGAAAAGGGTGTTGGAATCACTGTAGCTATGTGGAGAAATAGAGTCAAACAGTGCTACTCTAGAGATGCAGAGATGGTAATAAGTGGCTGGAATGGAGCAGTGAGCTGGCCGGTGGCTGTGGGCTAATGGAGGTTGCAGAGCTGGTGGGAAGCAGGCCTGAGATTAATCTGTGTCTGTGATATGCAGATGTGGACTCTCAAACACCCACTGAGGGACACAATGTGCTGTCATGATCTGAAGAAGCAGACGGGCAGCTAAGCTCCTCACTCATTATTAAGCCAAGCATCTGCCCAGAAGTGAGATGGAGCCCAGGGAGAGTTCAGGCTTGACATTGTTCAGACTGAAACCAATTCTTGGAGTCATTCCATGTGATTGCAATATTTTGATTTGATCACCAAACAGGTGTGCAGACAGATTAACTTACCATCGACAAAGCTGGGGAACGATGCAACCTTCTTTGTTGGCTGGAAAACAAAGCAGGGCACAACAATTAAACTGCTGAATAGCTTTCCAACTAACCGTGCATATCACTACGGTCTCAAGTAAACAAATTAAAACCATTAGTTCCATCCGGTTTGAGAGGCCTGACTGTAGGTCACAATACTTTTAGTGCTGACCAGTGTGCTCACACAAGGGTCAAAGAAGTAGGGAGTAAATATGTATGACACTGTATGGGCCAAAAAATGTGAAAGTGAAAACATCAATGTGAGTTATGGTGCATTCAAGTTGTACTCGGATGTCGGAATTTCAAGTCGGAATTTCAACTCAGAAAGTAGGAGCAACCCCACCAACCCTAACTTTAAAATTCAATATTAACTGAATGACTAATGAATGCTGCTAATTTCTGTTGTATTTGTTTCATATTATGTCATACACATAGTGCTGTTCATTTTTATCCATTGGATGTTTCTATACAGTTTCTGCAGGTATGTGCAAAACTCTACATACAGTTGCTATTACATAGAGTGCACATTTGTTTGTTTGCTGTCTATGTTCCAAATAGGCTGGTGTTCCAGCATGAATCCATGTTTTTCCATCTTTACAGCTGAAACGCAACTAGCTCAGAGTTTAGATCACTCCCAGTTCCAACGTCTGAAGTAAATGGAATGCCCCAATCGTATCAGTAATTATAACCTTAAATGACTGATCAGGATCATATTTGAAGGTTTAGCTTTGGTCTTTTGGTCTGGGTTTTTTGTGATTTCAAATAATTTGTAAAAGCAGCAAGGTACAGCAAGATGAAAATTACTGAAATGACAAAAAAAGATGAAAGCATAAATGGTGGAAAAAGAAAAAGCCTGTGATCTTGTAATTACATTTTTAATTCTTCCTGATTAAGAGATACTGTTCAACAGTAGTTAAATAGTTTTCATCTGCCTTGACAACAAATCTTACATAAACACTATAAGTAAACACTGAATATACCTTCCACAAGTACTTGAAGAATTGCAATACCTGTACTTTGTCTTAATGCCAGCATTTCTTTCTTTGGTAGGTCTGCTGAGTGCACAGATGCAAAACAAATATCGTGATCACCTGGCATAAAAGACTGATCACGCATAATCGCCCTGACATTTACTGAATCACGTATGGCCTTGAGAGCAGCTAAACAGCTGGCAGATAAAGATTGTAAATTTGAAAGAAACCCGAAGCCTTATTTGATGACTACTACTCATCCATTTCCACATTCCCACTTTTGCAGAAGAGAAGATAAATGTAGGAAGATGGATGCATAGTAAGTGGTGAATAACTTAAAGGTTAATGTTGAGATTCCAACACTTATCTCACTACACACTCCTATCTTCAAACCTGCTAAAAACTCATTCCAAGAATGGGGAGGTGTGGGTGGAGCCCACATAGCAAACATCCACGGCAGACATTGCAGTGAAAAATGGCTCTCATAAAACCACAAGCCGACACGCTGCTAAATTACCAGAGCGCTATCATGCTGTAAGCAGAGGACATGAGCTGAGATTGTAATTACACAATTACTCATGTACTCCGACATACATGTGAGCACACCGACCACTGACCTCACCGAAATACGAAGGCTGATACAACAAACAAATATAACATCGGCTTACCTCAGGTACATTGTTGTTTTCCAGGGGCACGTTGAGGTCAGAGCGCTGCTGCTTTCTGGGTTGCTCTGCGCCATTGCTCACCTGATGGGTCAAAATGGAAAACAGGTGCACATAAAAGAATTAGAACAGAACTGATCGGCATAAGACACAGCAGTTCACGAGTCAAGTTAAACACATGGAAGCCATCTCTATTTCGGTTCATTTGGACAGGCTGCAGAGGTCAAGTCTGGAGGAGAAACATGTGACCCACAGATCAACAGAGGTCAGCTAAAGAAGAGGATTAGAATGACAGACACTCTCAATCTATAATGTATAGTCTGTTTAGTGGCAGGGTTTAGGGATCACAAATAAAACAAGATGCTGTGAAATGACAAACTTCCCACCCAGTTTTGAAACTGACCATGCCCTTGACCTTTGAAGGTCACAGCATGTTTGGAATCAACATAATCAATAACCCAGGCGTATATGACATTTTCAACCTGACTACATAGCTAATTAATATGCAAATTATTATGTCAACAACCTACTTACTATGGGAACCATCTACCTTGATTACCCATATACTGTACCAAGTTTGGTTAGTTTGGGTCCAGGAACTTTGGAGATATGGAGCCAAATGTTTGAACATGTGTACGACCTTCAAACTAACCTTGACCTTGACTTTACTCCTTGAAGGTCACGGGATATTTGGAATCAGGTTAGTCAATAATCCAGGGGTAGAGGATATTTTCAGCCTACATAGCTGGATATGTAAGTAGGGAGTCTAATTTATCACGTATTAAAATTTGGCACCTCTGGCTATATTAGTTTTGGTGCAATAGGTCAAAAATCTTTTGTGCAATTATCTAATAAATTTCCTAATTAATATGCAAATTAGATGGTGGTTACCTATGTGCCACATTTGCTTAATTTGGGTCCAGGGACTTTGGAGATACAGAGTCAAACATTTGCAACAAATGAATCATAACAAATGAAAAACTGAAACTTCGTTCCATTCTGCCTTTTACTCATCCTTCACTTCATTGGACAATAAAACATAAATCTTAAATATGTAAGTTATTCATAAATATTCAATGGATTCATCATTTTGTTACTAATGATAAGAACTCAGATTTTGTACATTTTGATTTATTTTGATTTGATGTCATGAAAACCAGTGTACAACAAACTACTGTACCCTGTACCGTATGTCTTTTTGTTTTGTTGCTCCTCTATGTTGTGGCTGTCTATTGTGTGTTTTGGAATAATTTAAAATGTTTGTGTCTTTTTGCATCTTTCAAATCACTTTTTCATTCTTTTGCCTTTTTGCATTTTACATCATTTTTGTTCTTTTACATCTTTCAACTTTTTGTTTCTTTTTTGTCATTTTGCATCTTTTATGTCATTTGTGTCCTTTTGCAACTTTCAGGCCATGTTCATCTTTCTTTTTTATCATATACCTTTTACATCTTTTTCATGCTTTTGCATTTTTTTCCACATATTTTACTCTTTGTATGTTTTACTAATACGGTATATTAAACACACAAATGATCACCTGTGCCTGTATTCCTAAAGATTCTTAGGATCTTCTCAGATTGCTCCTATCTTAAGCTAAAAACTTTTAGCAAGGAGTTTTGGCTTAAGAATGATTTAGGAGAGGTCTTAGAGCAACTTTCAGGGAGGACCGAACTAAAACTTTTATCTTAGTGAGGAGGCGGAGCTGGCCCTGTTTATATGTCACATGATTTGGAAAGCTGTGATTGGTTGATCACACCTGTAAAAAAAAAAAAGCCTTCAAGTGAAAATGTATGAACTAATCAGAGACTAATCAGAGACATTCAAGACAACATATGGCATTATTTTATGCTTCTGTTGAAAATGTATGTTCCAAACACAGACCTATTTGGCAGCATTACTGCAGTTTTATAATCATTAATATTGAGTCTTTGAGTTTGGACAATGACTTTAGTTTACTTTTTAGTTTTACATGTTACACGTTTTCAGTTAAAGCTTGATTTATAGAACCTGAAAAAAGCAAGATGTAAATAACTAATGGCAGCAATGATGCAGTTATGTCTTTTAAGGTCTGTGTTGTGCATGTTGTTATTCTTCTTCAGCCTGTGAACCATTAACATGAGAGGAAAACAAAAAACAAACTAATGACATTCATTGTTGATTTCATATTTGTTCAAAAATCTGAAAATTATTTTTGTGTTTTTGTTTGTTTAAGCTTTTCAAAATTCAACTACAGAATCATTTATTTTCACCTCTAGTCATTCTTAGTCTTGGTTTTAATCAGTGGTGGGCCGTCAGGGCCAGCAAGGCCTTCTCTGCTGGCCTAACATAACCAGACATTATTATCATAATTATAATAAAAGTCAATTTCATTTTAAATTTATTTTTCCTAAATATATATATAATTATTCTCCATAT
>JAQQAE010009103.1:0-14799 GCA_029823295.1 Pseudamia nigra
GGGGGGACAAAAAAGAAAGATGATTTCTCCTTTCTGTCGGAGTAAAACAACTTACCTCGAATAATGTGTTCAGATATTGGGCCGGATACTGTGATACTTTTCCCTCTGCTACTGTTCAACCACATGTTAAAGCAGAAAATGCAAATTGACTCAACCTCGTTTAGTGCAGTGTGTTTGTGCATGCATATACGTATATGCATGAAAATTTTCATGATGGACAGAAATATTATCTGTGTCTGAGTGATGAGAAAGTGAATTAATGATACTGTAGTTAATGCTTGAAGTTTGTTTGGTGAATCATGAATTTCAGGCACCAGCAGTGCTGAACACGGAGGCAGCTCTGTGTGTGTATGTTGAGCAATCCCACCACAAATAAACCAATCCTGCTTTGTCCAATCATGACAAATGGAGTACAAATTGAGGAAGCAAGTAAAACACATCGAAAAGAATAGCCCCTACAAAGGACAGTTCTATTATTGGGAAGTAATTATAGAGCCACAAGGTAGTGATTAATCAAAGATAAATATATTTATAATTCCTTTACCATCAGTATATTTTAATTGAACCCAAATGAACAGATCAAGCTTGTTTCACCAACAGGAAAAGCAAAAATCTGTTATCCATCCATTTTCTACCCCTTAATCCTGCAGAACATGCAAACTCCACACAGAAAGGCCCCACCACCCGGTGTTGGGATTGAACCCAGGACCTTCTAGCTGTGAGGCACGAGTGCTACCCACTGCACCACTGTGTCGCCCCAAAATCTGTTATAATAGCTGCATTTATAACAAGACTGCACAATTGTTTAATAGGCAATTGATTGTCTATTCTTACTTTATTAGTGAGAATGAATGGGACATTACCTAAACAGGAGTCAGAACAGCTGAGTTAGGTTCTTCATTTTAATAATTAATTACCATCACCTGTATAGTTCTTAAAGGCATTGGCTGATTGGATGCAATCAGAGGGCTGCAGCTATGAAATAACCAGAGCAGTGAAAATGGAATAACATCATACACTGTATTTGTAGGGTGGTAATAATAAAGGCAGAGTAGGTCAAAGCACAGCTGCAGTGGAGAACACTCAGCTTCCTGTTTATGGCAGTGTGAGCTGCAATGATGCCATATGGTTTCATTTGAATGTGAGTTTTTCTCTTTATTCATATTAGTGGCACATTTGTCCTGAAAGCGGGGCAATAATTGTTTTTTTAATTTTATAACAAATATTTCAAGCATGGAACCATTCTGATGTACAGGAAGTGGGTTTCTGGTATTTATACCTTTTCAAAAGTAGCATCATCTTCTGCACAAATGGAATAAGTGCAGACAGTGACCAGACAGAGACTGACGGGGCAAAGATAAGGTCATCATACATAAACTACAGTTCAAAGTTATCATGGCATGCTTAGTCAGAGACGGAAACATCACAGATAAAAGCCCCAAAAGCAAATGCAAAAAAAAAAAGAAGTTTTTCCACAGGTCACATATGGTAATGTAGCCAATAAATGACCTTGTGATAAACATGTTTCAACTTGACAGTGATTATTGTACAATGTTAAGCTTGGCCAAAAATATACAATAAAATATACATGTGAGGCTGCAAAAAACCAAAATGAGATCATGACCTCAGTATCCTCAGTAATATGACACCAACTATAAGAAGGAGTAATTTTAACAATAAATATGAAATTAATTCTGTCAGACTTCTCAGTTTAATCTCAAAGTTCAGACTTTTCTCTATAAGACACTTTATGGGTCATTGCTGAATTATTCATGACTAAAATGTCACATATGGCCCTAATCCTGCTCCATAGATAAAGACTCTAATGTGACACTGTAAAACATTCCAGAGCAATTAGAGCTCTAATGGATTTGTCACTGAAACTCAAGCATGTGAATTACATAAGGATGTGCTGACGCCATCTAGTGGGTGTCTGATCTGTTCAACTTCTGGATTGAGAGAGAGAGAGAAGGAGAGAGAGAGAGGTTTACGGTCTGTGTGTGTGTTTGGGTGAGGAGGGTGGCGGTGGGGATTTTCTGGCTTTTTTCCCCCCATCTGCCCTAAACACTGACCTCTTGATTCCCAATTAGGAGGTACGCTGTGCGGCAAATGAACTGGCAACATGGCAAGACACGTCTCTGATGTCTTAAGAACATATTGGCCCCAGCACAGAACAAAAGCCAATTGGGCTCCCACCCAAACGGCCTCCCTCTGAAACTATTTCATTTGCACACAACGGGGACAGCACGACTCACTCAGTCCAATTTCCGCACTTGCGCCTCCTCCGTGATTCATTGAAAAAAAATCAGAGGAGACTAACTGTAGAGCTCAGTTACTACACCTCCTGGCATTGGTAATTCAAATAAAGGTACGGGCGCGTCACGGCTGCGCTGAGGGCGCATTAGACGCGGCGTTTGATCCGGAACGTTGGACGCTCCTGCGCACACTGCTGACGGGTTTTCATAGAGGAGTCGTTTTTGGAGAAAACGGCGCACACACTGACGTCAAATCGGTCTGTGGCTGACTTTACCGCATGTGTTGGCATGGCACAGGCGATCCGAGCTGCTGGTTCTGATCCATTGAGCACCAGGAGACAATCAAAGTGAGAGATTGCAGCCGTGGCTTGCAGTGAAGCGAGGCTGTTAAAATATGATTATATTTTTAAAGTTTAATGCATGCTTGGGTGTTCCAAACTGGTTTTGAATTCTCGGTTTAGTTCAGAGGGGAGTGAGAGAGAGGGGGGAGGAGAGGGAGGAGAGAGCGTCGCTGCATCCCACTGCTGACAGAGAGACCACTTGTACCGCCGTCACAACTGTGCCAAGAGACAGGGAGTCTTTGAAAGCCACAGGAGCGGACCAGACCGGCATATCAATCAGCGTCCCGGAAAGCAAATCGCTTCGTTAGCACCGGCGATAAAATCATTGTGTTTCAGGTGTGTGGCGTGCGTGCGTGGGTACAGAGGGGATATGGCACTTTTTCCGTGTGAAGAGGGGAGGACAGCAACAGTCACAGACAAACAAATGTAAAGCCCAGTTCTTCTCGTCTTGCCACGGGTGCGCACCGGCGAAGAGGCGCAGGACCTGCAGGATAATCGATTCGCACTTTCTGATTTTGCGCTGTATGTGTCAAGAGCAGAGAGGAACCAGAGCACTGCAGGATTAAGAGGCTTTATCCCAAACAAAAGACTCTTCTAATTTCACCATGGGCACCAGGATATGGTTTTTGCTTGTTTGTTCTGCGGCATTTTTCGCTGGGCTGCAGTGCGCCTCGCCAAGAGCCACGGCGGGGATGGATCTCGCCACCGCCGGCTCCAGCAACATCAGCAGCAGCGGCGGCGGCAGCAGCGGGGAAACCGGGGCTAAAAGAGACTTAAATCAAACCATAAACTCCAGACTCAAGAGGAAAACCCTGGCTGTGGATTTTGCGGTCCCTTCTTTGTTGCGTTATTACCTGGCGGAGTTCATAAAAAGACCCTTGAACGGTGACTGTCAGACTTCTAACGGATGTTACACCGTGCGCGCAAACTTAAAAATGCTGTGCATACCGCTGCAGAAAACCATATCTACTTTTGTGGACGCCAAGTCCGCTGTGGATTCAGCACTGAGGAACACGTCTGCTGATGGACAGCTCCCCTTCTTCTACAAGCGGCCGCTGTCCAAAGTTCTGAAATTGGGTTTGACCAAAGCCAGCAGAAAGTCCAACCAGGTTGTGGTGGAAATTGGAGAGGATATAGTCAGGACGGGATGCGGGGGACTGTCTGTTTATGAGGAGGCCCCTGTTTTCAATCTGGAAATGGACCTCACAACTATTCTGGAGTGGTGGCTCGGGGCGGAGGGGGGCCGGCTCAGGGTCCGGCTCATGCCTGAGAAAAAAGCGCAAGTGCCCGGGATCGAGGATCGGTACACGGCTGCTATACGCGCCGCCGACCCCCGCCTCTACCTTCAAATCTCCTCTCGGGGTGAGCTCCTTTTCTTTCCTCTCACCCCTCCCTCGGTTTCTCCCTCTCACATTCACTTTGCTTCTTTCCCTGCTTATTGTTGCCTCGCACACACACTCCAAACACACATGCACGCTTTACCAGGCCTCGATTCACGCTGCTCCATCACAGTTGTGATATAAGTTCTACTGAGATTAATTTTTCATGATGAATCCAGGGTGCCCAAAGATGCGTGGTGCGTGTGTTCAATTTGTTTGACACTGTACTGCCTTTTCATGGTGAGATGTGCGCATTGACAAATGCCACCACATGGAGAAGACCTATATTAGAAACGGTCTGATGGGAAAATGATGACTGAGATGTGTGTCAGAGAGAAATAACACATAGGCAAACCAAGCATTAACTCTATTTCTCTGATCTGGGGGTCTCTACAGAGTGGCATTTCATTAGTGATGCCCACAGCAGTATTGGCAGAGGGTCTGCATGATTGAATGATTTAATTCCCAAACTCTTTGATTAGTTTGAATTGGTTTCCATGTTGGCATATGCTCCATCTCTTAGCTGTTCATATATGTTAATTATTATTGCAGTGGGAGAGAAAGAGGCCTCCTAGGCTGCTAATAGCATATGAGTACCTTAAATAAGCCTTGCATGCAATACCATATTTAACTTGGAAAAGGCCCCTGCAGGTCTTCCTCATCTCCACTTGGTCTCTAACTATACCTTCTCAATTCCCTCAGATACCCATTGCTGGAGTAAGGTTGGTAAATTTAAGAGAACAGGCTTTATTTTGATTAGGCACAAATTAAGCCGTTATCTCCAAAAAAGCTTTAGCACTCAATACTCGAGGGTCCTTCCCTCATTCTTCTGAGCATCGGCACAATCAGTGTAATTGCTTAATCACTTTGATGAGGGAGGCTGGCCCAGAAAAATGCAAAGGAACCTGTCAGAAGAAAGCAAAGCAGAGGCTGGTTTAGCTGGTCGAGTGAAGAAGTCTCGTGTGTATGCAGAAACACATTTAAATATGCACATACACATAATGCATGGAAAGTAGAACTGATTACCTGTTGTTTTGGCTGCTGCGCGGTCTTTGTAAAGGATTTGATGCATGAAAGAAGTGATGAAGTGCTTTACTAAGAACTCAATAAGACTCAAGTGCTTCAATCATGTGTTTCTGAACTGCATTTTAATACTACTGTCCTACAAAGACAAAATGCAGTAACTCCACATTTGGCTAAAATCAATTATGACTGGACTTAGACCTGGAGATGTCTCATTTAGTACATTTTGACTCAATTATGTGGCATTTCACAGACAATTTAAAGTCAAATTTGCTGTAATTACAAAGCCAAAGCAATAAGCGAGTGACTTCCTGCATCTTGGTTTTGTGTTGCACAAATGTTTTGAGTGAAAGTCAACAAAAATGAACAATATAAAAGCACATTTATGTTGATAAAAGTGAAAATTAGCAAAAGTAAAGTGAAGAAAATGAATTGAATAAAGATATGACAAAAACTGAACAAAAAAAATCAAGAAAATGAATAAAATAAGAAACAAAATGAACAAAATATACAACATTTACAATATAATCTGGTAAACAAATAAAAAATAACAAAATTAGAAGGAAACTCAACAAAATAATTGAGAAAATTTACAAAATGAAGCAAAAATAATAGAAGTAATGAAATAAATAAGAAAAATTCCAAGCATAAATAATAAATGGATGACATAAGCAAGACACTGAGCAAAAATGAACAAAATAATCAAGTAAAAAAAAAAGAAAAAAACTAAATCAAAATGAAGAAAATGGTAGAGAAAAGTAACAAAATGAGGCAAAATCAACAAAAGGACTGAAAAAATTAGGGAATGACCAAAAATGAACAAGAAATGGACAAAATAATCAAGACAATGAACATAATCAGCAAGAAAATTAACAGGTCAGAATAAAAAATGAACTACACAATCAAGTAAACAAATGAAAAAACAAAAAAAGAAACAAAAATGAACAAAATGATCAAGAAATTCAACAAAATAAACAAAAAAGAATGAAATACAGAAAAAAGAACAAAAATTGTCAAGCGTGTACAAAATATTCAAGATGGTGAAAGAACAAGCAACAAAATGAAAATGATCATCAAGAAAATAAACAAAACAAGAAAAATATCGTCAAAAACATTGGCACACATGAAGAAAATCATTTCTCCTTCTTTGCTGAGTTTCTGCACTTTGCCTTTGGTTTATATGCACATTATGTAAAAAGTTGTCTTATTGCTTATTTAATTACTGTGCCTAAAGAAAGTAAAACAATTACAGAACAACAGGAATAGTTAGTATACAAGCCTCAACACAGGACTAAAAGTGAAATTACCAGCTTGGCCTTGAAACAATGTACAGTAAGGAAACATTTTGTGTGGCAGTATAAGTGGAAGAGAAAATCACAAAGGCAGTTCATACATTTCAGTGGCGGACCACCGCCGCCGCCCCCAGCAGGTCGTCAAAGAGCCCAGCTGCTACCGCCTGCAGTCGGGAAGCCAGCGGGGGTTGAGGTGGCCACTTCTGTTGGAACAACTCCAGGGGTTTTTATTTTCCTGTTTTTTTTTTTGTTTGTTTTTTATCCACATTACAATCATTGAGGTGCTTTTGAGCAAAGCACTGATCCTTCACACATTTCCAACTGATCTGATCAGTGGTGAGCAGACTGGGTTCTATGTGTGTAGCTGGGAAACACTAGAGCACTGAACCTTTTTATTGTTTTTTTTTTAATTATTTGTTATTTACTTGATTATTTCTTTTTCTAACTTTTTCTGATTTTTAAATTTTTGTTTTTGTTGTACATTTTTATTAATTTACTTGATCATTATGAACATTTCTGCTCATTTTGCTGTGCATTTTGATCATTTACTTCATTATTTACTGGGTTATTTTGTTACCTTTGTGCTCATTTGTTGGGTCTCATGTATTCTTTTTATGTTCATTTTGCTCGCTGACCTGTGGCCAAATGTAACTGAGTAGAACTGGCATAAGGCTTGAATAAAATATCGATGATATGCTACAGAAACTCCACTGTACTGTGATGCAATTTTGGCCTTGGGTCCATAGTGTAAATTACAAATGATAACAAAGACAACAAGGAGAAGAACAATGAAAATCAGGTGTTTACAAATGCATTGTGACTGAACATATTTAAGTGACAACAGCATGATTAAATAGCAGCTCATATTATTTGTAATAAATGTGCCTAACAATCAAGGAAATGCAAAGACAGTGGCTTTCATTTTGCTTAATTAACTGTCATCTGTTGTTTATTGCAGCTTTGATCATTTATTTTATTTCACCTCTGTGCTTCATCATTACATAACCCGGAAATTGATCAGTTCATCAATCATTAAGGAAGTCTGCTGCTCACAGGAGCTACAGGAGACATCTAGGAGCAAGCATCAGCACGGAAATGTATATTAATTTTAAATATGTTATGATGGCAAGCTGTGAGAACGCTACCTCACCACAACTTTTTTTAATCTGCACTGTTGATTGGACATATAGCAGCATTATAGTAGTACAAACCAGAGTCAAAATGCAATAAGAAAGGATGCTGCCTGTGCGATCTGAGATGATAAATGGACCTTTTACTGTGGGGATAAAAAAAAAAACATGTGATTTGAATTTAAGCATGGTGCCCTAAGTCAGCTGGGATAGGTTCCAGCCCCCCCCCAACCCCCAACCCTTGCAAGGATTAAGGGGTAGAAAATGGATACATGGCCTCTGCATGGCAAGAGTTGTACTTTTTAATGATTGCCCATCACTGTGACAAACAGTACTGTAAAAAGGATCTCAGTTTATTTTAAAGGTCGACTGATGGTGGCTTTTTAGACTCTGATATTCCAACAGTACCTTACAATAGCGAAATGCAATGGCTAACAAATATATTCGACCACCACACAATGTAGGTTCGTCACCACCGCCCTAAATTTGCAGTACTGGTAATCACCAAAATTATTTTTTATGTTTCTGTAATTGTTAATCCACCACTATACATGAGATCTTTATTCAAAATTATATTTTTAATGCTAAAATATAATGCTTTTTTTCCATTAATTTTCAAAGTTACTGTTTTACATTATTTCCTTTGACAAAGAGGACAAATTACAGTTATTTACTTGAATTCCTGAACAGAATAATCAGTTTTACTGGTTATGCTTGATTAACTTCTGACTTCTCCAGAGTGCTGGCTCAAATTTGGGTATAAAAACATGAAATTCTGTAGTCCTTTTTAAAATTGTAAAATTTGGAGAACTCACTGCAAAGGAACAGTCTGCATTGAAGTACTTCATGAAGCTGTATGGTCTTTGAGACCAATAGGACAGGTGATCTTTTACATTTGTTAAGCTCTCTATGTTGTCATGTTTGGTTCATTTTTTTGTATGCAGTCAATATGTCATGCAGGGCATTGTGGCATGACTATGGTTAAGAGGCACATGCTTAAGAGGGCAGTACAACGAAACTTACTCAGGAGACCAGGACTTACTTTCAGATTCAGAATAGGTAAAAAATTATTTAGTCATAGTAAAATAGCATGATAATGATATGGTAAAATGATAATAGCATGGTGATAGTATAAATGTGTAAGGATATAAAGTGCAAAGTTTTTGTAAAGGAGAGTAATTGAGAAAAAAGTGCAACCTAAAAAGCAGAGTGCTGTTAGTGCTCTCTGTCAGCCAGAGTGGTAGAGTTCTACAGAATTATTGGGGCAGGAAAAATTTCCTGAATGTGTCCTTGTGGCAGCAGAGCTGGAGCAGCCTGTTGGAAAAGAAGTTCCTCTGTATGATCAGAAGGTGGTGGAGAGGGTGGTTCAGGTAATCCAGAATGGATTGCAGTTTGTTCAGAGTCCTCCTTTCTGCCACAGCCTCCGAAAGTGTCCAGTTGCAAACAGACTAACTGTTCAGTCTGCACACCAAGGTATTAGTCGTCCCCGACTATGCTCAGCGTTTCTCCCAGAATGCATGGGGTCTGTGGGGTGGTACTCTTCTTCCTGAAGCCAGTCACCATCCCTTGGCTACATTCAACTGCACGTTATTTCTTCCACATCACTTCCCAAACCTGTCCACCAGCAATGTGTACTGTTCCTGCTGCCCTCCACTGATACACCCAACCAAAGAGGAGTCATCGGAGTACTCTTGCAAGTGGCAGAACTCAGAGCTGTACTGAAAGTCAGAAGTGAAGTGAACAACATGAACAGGAAAGGAGAAGGCACAGTTCCCTGAGGGGCTCCTGTGTTACTCAGAATCACATCTGACAGAGAACTGCCCAGGAGGAGAAACTGTTGCCTGTCAGTCAGGTAGCCAGAGATCCACGAGACTGCAGGCATTTACTTCATCACCAGCAGCTTCTCACTCAGGAACACTAGCTGGATGGTGTTGAATGCACTGGAGAAGTGACTGACCCTGCACCCAGCCCTGTCCAGGTGTGAGTGAGCTTGATGCATCAGGTAGATGATGGAATCCTCTATGCCCAGGTGTGGCTTGTAAGCAATTCCCTGTGGTCAGAGGTGAGCCAAGCACCTTAATGGCATGGGATATGAGAGCAATTAGTTGGAAGATTGGATGGAGATGACATCTTTGGCAGGAGGTCTTCCACAGTGCAGGCACCTTCTCCTGGTTGACAAGGTGGCAGGACATTAGGCAGCTGAGTAGCACAGGTCCTTGTTTGGGGTTTTGTGTTTTTTTTTGTCTGTTTTTCAACAATAGGGATGTTCTGCATGTGCAGTAACTGTACATAAAACATGTTGCATTCATTGCATGCAAACAAAGACAAAGGCATCTATATTGCATGTTGTGAAAGTGGGTTGATCAGATGACCTGTAAAATGACCCTTGAACACTGATTAATAAGCAAAACTCATTAGCTTCCTATCTCTATTTTATTTACATTTCATACGTGCTTTATGTGTTGGATGAGTGCTATTTGAAGTGCATACAAACTGTGCGATGCATGTATGTTTTTGTAGATAACATGCCTTTTACTGGCTGACTGACACTGAATCTGTTATTCATTTATTCCACATTCACTCCTGGTGGTAAGCTACATGTGTAGCCATAGCTGCCAAATGTAGCTGCCAACTGGTGCCGACAGCCTCTGCGACCACCACCAAACACTCATTCAGGCAGACAATCATTCACTCTCACATTCATACCTATGGACAATTTAAAGTAACCAATTCACCTAACCCCTAGTGCACGTTTTTGGATGTGGGAGGAAGCCGGAGTACCTGGAGAGAACCCACGCAGACATGGGGAGAACATGCAAACTCCACACAGATTAAAACTTTCACACAGATTAGTACTTTCACCTCACACTATTCATGAGCCGGGTGCAGCCCAGGAGAATTATCCCGTAGGTGTGAATGTGTTTAGCGCTACCACAGACCTGTCTTGGGTAGGATCACCTCACACACTGTGAGCATGGATGCGTTGCAGCCTCTGTGTGAAGCCAGGGCAGGATAAATGGAATGTGATGTGAAGGTGCATAAATTTTCCTCTTGTGATTTCTGTTGTCAGTACAAAATAGTGTCACACATGTTTAGTTTTAATATTGGCTATGCCACATCCATTTGTATTTGACGTTATGGCTTAACGTGTAGCTCTTGTTTTTTATCATTTAGACCGTAGACTGTGTAAAAGAACTGGACACAGGACTGTTGATGGCAACCATTGATTTCTGAAGTGCCATTTTCAACCTAGTAGTTCGTGTTTTGGCTGGTACCGTGTTGGCTTTTGGATGAAGACATAATCATATTTGGACAAACCTGTGGAGCTGTGGGACTAAGAGGGGTCAACACAATTTTTCACGGGTGAAGTAATGCGAGGTTATCGATTCACCAAAATGGTGTACTTCAAAGTTTTTGATGATCTTGTAAGTATAACTTTTTAACCCCAACTACAGGTGAGCGGTCTCTTCGAAAACGAAAGGAAGAGAAAAAAACGGAAGGTTTGAAAGTTCAGCTTATCAAGTGAGAGAGCTGTCATATGTAACTGTCAATCAAAGCAATTAAAGCCTACTATTCAGTGCACTGAGTTTTCCTTTTAATTAAAATACAGTATTGCACACCAAGGAATTGTCTCAAAAGTCTATGTAGCAACAGCTGAACCACAAACACGCAATACAGCAATAGTACAACCATCACACAAATTCTGATCAATGATAGACCAGCTCAAGTTACTGCACTGAATGGAAATGAATTGAAAGAACCTTATTAATGCCTTTTTAAGGAATTCAGTTAACTCACTCATAGATAAGAAAAATCAAATCATTCGGATGCCAGCAGTCTACTTCAGTCTGTCACAGGCTGTGGTGTAGTGGGGATGAAGGATCTCTATAACGTTCAGTCCTGCAGTGTAGTGATGTTAGTCATGCATTGCAGCTGCTCATCTATTGTGACAGAATGGAGTGAAGAGGATGGTCTAGGTTCTCCATGATGTCCTCCAACCTTTTCTGTGTGCATCTGTCCACCACAGCCTCCAGTGAGTCCAGCCTCCCTCCAACCACTGGTCCAGACTTTTTACCAGTCTGTCCATTCGTTTTACATATGCAGATACATAAAAGAGTGCATTTGCAACCACTGACTGGTAAAATATTTGTAGCCTCTTAAGGCAGACATCAAAGGACCTTAGCCTCTGTAGGAAAAATAGACTACTCTGTCAATGTGGCAGGGGTTGTATTTGAACTCTGATGTGTACAATGTGAACAGGAAGGGAGCAAAAACTCCTTTGGCGCTCCAGCGCTGCTCATTACTGTCTCAAAGACATGCACCCCCAGCCTGAGGAATTGTGGTGTTCTTGTCTTGTTATTCAGCAAGAAAGGACTTCATCCCTTTGAGTTTGTCTCTGATTACGTAAGAATGGATTGCATTAAATACACTTGAAGTCAAAGAACATAATCTTCACATAAGCACCGGCCCACTTCATATGTGTGTAGGCCTGGTGGAGTGTGTAGAGGACAGTACAGTATAATCCACTCCAATACGGTACATTCTTTGTACGCAAACTGCAGGGGGTCCAGTGCCTGTTTGACATGGGGTCTCAGTAGTCACAGAACCAGTCTCTTTGAGGTCTTCATGATGTGGGACATGAGGACCACTGGTTTGTAGCCGTTTGTAGCTCAGCTGGACATTTAACTTTGGGCACTGGGACAATACATGATGATTTCCATAGGACCCCCCAGTTGTGGACTCGGGTTGAAGATTGTCTGGAGAGCTTCACACGGTTGGGCAGCACAGTCTTTAAGCAGCCTTGAACACACATCATCTGGGCCGGCTTATGACAGAACACTTACTGTTGGATTTGGATAGAGTTTTTGGATTTTGATGGAAAATGCACTGGAACAGAATTGAGCAAGGTTGAGTTCTGGTATTAACTCATTTTTGACCAAATCCTCAGTTACTATTTGTAGCTCAGTATAAATGTGTGGCATGGCATGTATCAGTGGTTCTCTCTAGATCTGATCTATGTACCTGATGAACTGAAAATGTTGGATCAGGGCAAAATTCTCCTTGCTTTAACACACACTACCGTAAGTGAACATCACTAACTCTGAAAACTTTACATTCACTGCGAACTTTGTCTTTTCTATCAGATTACACTGCAAGTGTGCAGTGTCGCAGTTATTGCAATACAGTTTCCAACAAGGCACAACTGTTTACACACTGTAATCACTAAACACCTTCCACACACACACACCCACACCCTGCATTCCTCTGTTTTTCTTATACTGTACCGCACACTCTCTTCTCTTGTCAAAGTCCTTACTATATGTGAAATAGTAAATTTGCTGCTCCAATTTGTACTGTCTTGCTCTGTCATCAGTGTTTGGCATTTTTCTATGTAGCAAACATGCTACACTTGTTTTCAGCCTCCGGTAAGATGCAGACTATTAGCATGAAGTAAATACCTGCCATGGCATCCTGAATAATTTGACAATCAGGCAAGCGTGCCTACGGGAATCAAGGCATTAAACTCTGCAACAGTACATTTATACTTACTTGCCCTATAGACCCTGTGGGGGAGATCATTAATGAGAAATACTTATATGAGTTACAGTGCAGGAGAAGAACACACAGTAGCGGGTAGGTGTGATAAAGAGTTGACCTCTACTTTATTAACCTCTGTTATGCTCACCAAGCGATGCCATAAATAGGTTGCAAAAGAATCATTAAATGATCCCAGTAAAGGAGGCCGGAGGAATCGGGGACCTCTGCTTCATTAAAGCTGCACATACCTGGCACCATGCTTTTTCCAAATGTTTAGACTGTTCAGTGCACCATTAGCAAAAATGGTCTCCATAAAAAAGAGACAACACACTTAACACAGCTGAAGCCTGAAGTTAAAACAGCTGCCACCATGCTTAAAAGAGCACTCATGTTTGATGGGAGTTTCCCCTTGTGCCCCTCAGCTGTTCCCTGAATACAAAACACCCTGATGATTTTCACGTTGTCATTCCTTTGAGAGGCTTAAATTCAGGGTCTTACTGTGTGCATGTTTTAGCTGTTAGGCAAACACTGTGGTTTCCTCAGAATCATAAAAACTGTAAACTTAAAAAGATGGATTACATGCTTGTTGGTACTTTGTTTACCCGATGTTGCTCGTGGCCCTTTTGGATGAGGTCTCCTTGAAAGATGAAGACAGTTTTAATTTTCCCCATCCCAAATGCTTTCCTCTTGTGTGCCTACAAAATAGCTGCATATTAACCTCAAGAGAAGCTACAGTAGCATGTTTATGCCCTGATGTGTTGATTTCAAAACCCAGCAGCAGAGTTGGTTACTTTTGTGCATCTGTTATGGCTCGTATGACCCTTGGTCCTTTTTGCATTTTCTGTTTCTCTCTGTGAACCCTAGATATACGCATATTGTTTAAAGGTCCCTCACACATTTCGATCCATCCCACTTACATGTGTCTGTAAGGGTGTTGAGAAAAAGTGTGTTGTTTTGATTTTTCCTGGTTTTACAAGGCTGTCTCTGACATAATGCTCTAATTTCACATTACTGTATTGTAGCTGCCAGTGTTCAGGATACAGACACAGGACTCAAGTAAGATGATGATTACTTTAAAACTCTAATGACTCAAGTAGAGGTAGAAGTATTCTTAAAAATATGTACTGGAGTAAAAGTAAAAAAAGTATCTCATAAAAAAACTACCCAAGTACTAAGTAACTTCATGATATGCCACAAACAGGTATTTTTGTCATTTTTGTTCATTTCCTTAATTATTTTGATCATTTTTTTCTAACAGTAAAAAGTATTCTGCACAACAACTACTCTGCAATGTACATTTTACTCAAGTAAATGTACTTGAATACTACTCGCCTCTGGTAACACAAAACACTGATTGGTTGAACCATAGGTCATTCCAAAAGTCACTTGGGAGCAAATTTTGACATTTTAGCGTGTTTATAATTGGTTATGATGTAAAGTTACAAATCACAAAAATGAAAATGGCACATTTGTGCTGGAAGCCATCTTGTTACAAGGATTTCTCAGGACTGGAAGCACTGAGTGAGATTGTATTTTTACATGTATTATTTTAAGTAACAGAGTTTATGTAAACCCCAAACCCAATAAAAATGGATTTTACAATATGAGACCTTTAAGGATTCAAAAAGTCCTTAAAAGTCAACTAAATAATTAATTTTAATTTGCGTTCAACTAAACCTGCAAAATTTGATTGCTTAATATGCTGGATTTTGCCTGACATGTTTCACTTTGTCTTATAAACATGCTTTTCTTTTGTGATAGTATGTGCTACAGTGGGGACAATAATTATTTGGAAATGTAAAAATGTGCAAGTTCACCCATTTAAAAAGATAAGAGAGGTT
>JAQQAE010009104.1:0-14799 GCA_029823295.1 Pseudamia nigra
AACCCTCACAACAAGGGAAAGACTCTCGTCCCTGGGTGGGCTCGAACCACCAACCTTTCGGTTAACAGCCGAACGCGGTGGGTAGAGTAAAAAAAAAAAACAGTGCTCAAGTAAATGTGTCATTACTTAACAACTGTAATGATCCAAGTAGAAGTACTCCTGAAATGAATATTATACAGTGACAGATCCAGAAGGGCAAATGTTAAAAAAAAACAAAAAAACATTATGTTAAATTCTTTACTGTCGAACATCAAAAATGGAAAACTTTACAACATTCTCAAGTTTTGGTTATCACCAGATTTGTTGCATATTTTTTGTTTTTTTTAACTTTACGTAGGATCATTTTTGCACATTTTGTTGAATATCTTGTTGATTTTTCTCATTCTGTTGATTATTCTGTTAATTTCTTTTTCATGTTTGCGTATTTTTTGTTATTTTTATGATGTGATTTTTTTTTGTTCATTTTTCTCATTATACTGCTGTGTTCATTGTTGTTGCTGGTTTTTTTTTCTTTATTTTTTTTATTTTTAATTTACTTGCTATTTTTGAGCTCATATTACTGTTTAGATTTTCATTTTTGTTCATGTCACTCCTATTAGTTGAGGCATGGCCAAATGTAAGTGAGTAGATGTGAATTTTTTTCCATTACAGATGGCAGTTACATCTGTAACATATTCAGTTACATCTGTAACTGAAAAAAGTGGAATAAGTGTAAAAAGGAATAAGTGGGAAAAGTATTTTGCAAAATAACTACTCTTCAGGAGTACATTTTTCTGGAAAGAAAATGCCCCAAAAAACTACTGAAGTACACATAAATTAAATGTACTTACTAATTACATGTAAGTACTACCCACTTCTCCTTTTGACGGTTTAGAAATTTTCAATGGAGACTTCCGTGTTCCTTAATCTACTGTGTAATCAAATATCTGGTTATTTGAAACATCGGCCTGTTTTTTTTTTTTTTTTTTTTGCCGAAACACAATGGAGGAAATCATTCAAATTCCTGTGCTTAAATTTGCTGCAGTGGAATGGTTACTAAACACAGGGACATTCATGTAAAAATACACATAATAAATACAGTAAATATTTTAAGACAGAAGGTAGCGATTAATGCAGCTGGCCACCAATTGGCAACAAGGCGTGCATTAATGAAGGCTCACTGTTCAGGTGCTGCCAAAAAATGGTCAAGAACTTCATTCAGGAAGCAAAGCACATGAAAGAAAAAAAGGGATCGAGCAGGAGTGTATGGGTGGAGCAGCTCAGTAAGGTACGACAGGGCAAGACCATTCAAGCATTTAAAGACAAATAAAAGAATTTTAAAATGAACTCTAAAACGCACAGGCAGCCAGTGCAGCGAGGCCAGAACTGGTGTGATGTGTTCCCTTCTCTATTGTTTTTTAATATTTGCACCTCATATATGTGTCTGTTCCCAACTTTTGTAAGAGTGTTGACAAAATAAAGTGTGTGGAATAAATTCTTCTTTCATGTCCTGATGCCCTCTTTGTAAATCTACCACACAAACTCTGATTTTGTAGAAAAGTGCTGTACCCTGAAATGTTAATTTCATTGACAACTAATTTTTGTCATAGTTTTCGCCAACGACATATTTTTTTCAGACAAAAACGAAACAATACCATAAAAACTGATAAACCAGAGTAAAAATTTGAACTAAATTTATTGACCCTTTTGTCAAGGAGTGAAAATGAAATGAAAAGGTTGGTCAGACACGAGATCCACTTAGAAAAAAAGAAGGGGTGTGAGGAGAAGAACTGCATGAAGTGAATGAGGAAAAGGTAGGATGAGTTGAGAGATGAGATCCAACCAGAAAGAGGAAGAGGCGAGATGAGTCAAGCAGAGATTCAATCAAAAGAGGAAGAGGCAGGACGAGTTGAGCAGAAACCCAATCAGACCTCAGCTTTGTTATGATCTGTCTGCAGGAAGACGACAGTATCGATATTCACACATAAAACCAAAAAAATGTTGATGTTTGGGAGAAAGAAAAGAGTGGTGATATGGGAACATTTCATATGTGATGATAAGACAAGCAAGACGCATTTTAAACCATACCAACCCGGTATTACAACTTATGGATGTTTACAGTATGGGATTTTAATGTTTTATTCTTTTATTATAGATTAATTAATGATGAAAAGTAGTTGAAACAATTGATCAAGAGAAATATTATTCAAAAGTTTTAGGAATGTTCAGTCACTCTATACCTACCACATTTCGACACTAAAATACAGTTAACACACAAAGGAGTTAATTTAAATTATACTTTATACTTACAGTCATTTAAGTGTCAACTGAGGAATTATTTAACTTTCTCCGTTGGATTGCTATATGACTGAGTTTACTGCCGTTTTATCAATTAGAATTCTTTCACTATTTCCCTATGATCCCTACACAGCTAAACGTTTTAAAACGTTAAAGGTTTTAGTCTCTTCTATTCTGTTATCTGTGCTTTCTGTCCTTGTAATTTAAGTCACAGCTGTCTCACCCCCCACACACACACACACACACACAATAAAGTGAAATGCCTTGAATAACTAGATAGCGGTATGTTTTGTTTAGTTTTTCGATTGATAGAATAGGCTTTGTTACTAAAAAAATACTTTTCTTTATACTACATGTATCCTGCCCTACAAAGACAACTTGCAGTATGACAAAAATTGGGCAACATTGAGTTAACCCTGAAACTGGACAGTGTAGTAGTTCATTTATTTTGTGACAAAGTATCAGTTATTTCAGGAAAGGTTGTAGTAATAAAAAAACAATTACTACAGTGTGGCATTGTTTCCCTGGCATTTTGACTGAAAATTAACAAAATGATTTGGATGAACAAAATAAATAACATTTTTCAAGACACAGACCAAAATTTAGGGGAACATATATAAAATAATCAAGGACATGAACTGAAATTAACAATATAATTAAAGAAAATCAACAAAATATGCAAAATGAATGAATCTGTCAAGAAATACAATGAAATAAGACATGAAATGAAGCAATGTGGGGAAGAAAATCAGAAAAATTAGCCAAAATTCACATAATAAGGATAATCATAAACATAAAGAAACAAAATACAAAAATATTATTTGTGGAAAAAAATAATAAAGAAAGTCAGCACAATAAATTAATAAATGGCAAACTTAACAAATAGATCCAAAAAATGAACAAAAAACCCAATATGAAAATTGGTCAGTGCAAAAAAACGCTGTGCACTGGAATGATGACTTGGACCGCCACCAAAATTCAATTATCTGTTCCTTGTTCCATTTCACACCTTTCCTGAAAATTTCATCAAAATCTGTTCATGACTTTTTGAGTAATCTTGCTAAATAACTAAAACAGACAGACCAACATACTCCAGCAAAAACATAAGCCCTGCCACTCCAGAGGTAACAACAACAAAAAAAAAAACTACAAAATGAACAATAAAGTAAAATGAAAAACACACCCAGAAAATGAAACTAAAAACTAACCAAAATAAATAAGATGCACAAAACACAAAACTGAGAAAATGACCAAAAATGAAAGAAAGATAGACAATGTCATGAACAAAATGAACAAAAATGAACAAAACAAGAAGCACAGTGAACATCAGTGAAGAAAATAATCAAGAACACCTTAAAGTATTTTTCTCAATTTCACTGTGTTACTGCAATTTGCTTTTTTTGGGCAGTATACAGCATTATGTTTGAGGCCTTGGAGAAATAATATCTTCGCTGAAACAATGACATTTCACATTTAACAATGAATGCACCAAGTACAAAGCTGCCTTTTATGCTCTGTGAACTTCAACATGCTGATACATCATATTATTTGAGTTAACATGAGGTTTTGAAAGAGGTTTTATCTAATCTTGACTTCTGTATATGGGTCTCATAAACATAGTAGGTCAAAAATATAAACTGTCTGTGAAATCTGGCAAAGCATGAGTAAAGTAGCCTAATCCAGAGCACTAGGTTACAAATAAAATCCTGTCAAGCTTTGTGAAATGTGTGTCATCAGCTGTCACCTTGTTTTATTGCTTTGAGTCGTTCTATGATTTGCTCACAGTTCAACTGTTGCAGCTGTAATTCAGTATGTTACCACTAGGTCTGTCCTGGGACAAATCCAGGTCAGTAGTACAAACACCCCGGAACTGGAGTCTGACTTGCTCCTTGTAGAGTCTGTTCGAACCACTAAATGTTACACGTGAGAAACGTAGATTAAACCAAGAACAGTGACAGTGATGTTATTATTAGACGCTTAGTAATTTAATAATATGTACATAATATGTATAGCTCTTGCGGGGGAGATCGACAGTAGAGAACAACGGCTCTTTTCTCTCATTGGTCCGTAATATGATTGGCATTATTATTATCCAATCAAATCCTTTTGCGTTCCTAGCTGCGGCCCAATCTGCATGAGGTATGCAAATCTTAAATTGAAGTTTCCTGAGCAGCAGCACTCCATGGTGAGAGAATTTAGTCCTGCAAACATTGAGTTTACGCTTTATTTCGCAATTCTAGGGGGACTTGATCTCGATTTTAAGAATCAATCACATCGCCATTGTAAAGGGCCAAAGAACAACGTTTGCGTTATGTTTGTTCCACGAGGATCCCGTTAACCGGTTAGTTGTAGCTGATAGCTAAGTGCTGACAGCTAGCATAGCTAACGATTTCGCCGGTACAAGCGGACCTCTTTGTCTGACAGGGGAAGGCGTGCTCTTTTGTTCGGCTTTTCCCTTTGTCCACTCGGCGAAGAGGAACTGTTGGGTCAGGATTTCGCAATTATATACAGGTTTGAAAGTATATAGAAAATGCAAATCGCGAAAAAGTACTTCACAGAAGGCCTGATTCAGTTTACCATTTTACTCAGTTTGATTGTAGTTCGCGTGGACATCGACAGCTACTTAAACGGATATTACACGCCACTGATAGAGATTAACTTGGGTCCGAGTTCAGCCTACATCCAGACACCCTTTCACAATTTGAGAGACACTCTTGACGGATACACTGTGCACCCAAAATGTCCACAGTTGGACTATTTCTTTGCAAGTCGCCGGTTACTGGACGATGTGAGGGCTCTTGGCTCCCCGCGGTTTCCCACAGAGCTGAACGCATGGCTGGTGCACCAAGTGTCGGCCAGCTGCGGACAGCCTTCAACCAGCAACAGCACTGATACCAACTCCGAGGTACAAAGCCCTGAAAGCAGTGATGACAGTGAACACCTGCCTGACAGAGGCCCAGAAGTGTGTCAAACAAACCTGGGACAAGGGCCTGGTAGTCATGGAGCCTGTGGGTTTCCACACGAGGTAAGAGAGTGTTATGTAACAGTTACTCACAACTTGTTTATAAAATGGGTAGTTTAGCCAGGAATATTACGTGGCCCACTTAAAGTGACTAATCAAGGAACTTATGATTGGATAATTTAAATAATAAACAGAGGGCCTAATGGCTAACTGATAGCATACATATGATTGTTATACAATAAAGGGGTTGATCCAGTGGTCAATAGGTAGTTTATATTGAAACTTTGTGCATCAGGAAACAAGACCACTTCATATAACAGCTTGCTGTTGAAACTTAAATATGCCAGTACTTTCACTTTCACTTGTTAAAAGCAAAAGTAGTTTTATTGTAAAACTGGATGGCTGATATTTATCTTGGCATCTGAATAAAATAATTAAAATAACTAATCCATGAATATCTCCAGAGTATCTTATCCTGTATTATTTATATGAAAGAATTAATTGGCTGGTTTGTACTGTATACAGTACCAGTCAAAAGTTCAATTCAATCTTTATTTGTATAGCGCCAATCATAATCACCGATTATCTCTAGGCACTTCACAATTCGAGGCCGAAACCTCATGACTATACAGAGCACTGAGAGCAAGCCAAAGGCGACAGGGGGGAGGAAAAACTTCTTTTAACAGAAGAGAAAAACCTCCAGTGGAACCAGCAGCTCAGGGTAGGCGGCCATCTGCCTTGACCGTGGTTTTTATTTATTTTTTAATTTTTTTTTCAACATTCCACACTGAATACTGAAGCCATCCAAACCTTAAAAGAGCACATACAGAATTACATAGTAAACAAAAAATATAAAACAATTCAGAACAAGCTTCATATCCTAGATTGTCCGAAGTAGTTTTGATGACCACTTTGCATTCTCTCACCAAAATCACAAGGTAATCACAGTTAACTCAGGTGGCTTTTCAAGAGTTAATTTGTGCCATTTCTTTCCTAAATAATGTGCTTTAGAACTTCAGTTGTCTTGTGCAAAGGAAGGGTGGATACAGAGTCAATAGTCATTAATGTTACTACAGCTACTGTGCAAATCCATATTATGACAAGAAACAGTTCAGTAAAGAGAAAGGCATCCTATAATTACTTAAGAAATAAAGGCCAATCAGTCTGAAAAATCTCAAACATCAAACACTATAATGAAAGTGTCTTTCGCGAGAACGGTCCTAATTTTTTGGGTTGGTAATTCCAATTTATCCTCTGCAACAGAGGTAGCTCTTGGTCTTTCCTGGGACGGTCCTCATGAAAGCCAGTTTCATCATAATGTTGGTTGGTTTTGGAAACTGCATTTGCAAACAATTCAACTTTATGTTTTGAATTGACTGATCTTCATTATTGACTCTCATTTCTTTTCTCAGCTCAGGGGCACCATAGGTCTAAAGCACATTTAGAAGGCAAGAAATGGCACAAATTGATTCCTAAACAGATAAACCTGTTATTTGAAAACTCCTTGAGGTGACTAACTTATGAATCCGATGAGAGGGTGACATGAGTATTCAAAGCTAAAAGTGGCTACTTTGGACAATACTATTAGAACTGCTCTGGATTGGTCAGCACCTTTTTGTTTACTATACAACTCCATTCATGTTCTTTCACAGTCTGGATGTCTTCAGTATTAATGTACGATGTTGAAAAGTATGAAAATAAAGATAACTACTGATGGAGAAGATCTGTCCATACTTTTGACTGGTAGTGTATTGCTGAGTGTCTGCTGCACCTGTCGCCCCTTACTCTGTTATGGTTCATCCCCTCTGGTTATAGAGGTTATTCAACCAGGCAGACCCATTTATTCAGCAGCTGCTGTACATAGTCGCCTGATATGTGTCCACTCATTTTTATCATTAAAAATGTGTGGTCTCTCTTATTTTGAGTAGGTGTTATGCATATTGAGTATCTCCCTGCTTTTTCAGTTTGTAACACCCAGGCCTTTGTATTCAGAACCATCAGAGATCTAGTTTTACTAGCTCGGGATAGAAACAGCTGCTTGGTGGATGTGATGTCTTGAGGCCAGTTGATGTCGCCATTTGTGTAACCATATACCTTTCTATATACCCTTTCTTCAGCCTCAGCTGGTAGTTTAGGCTCAGACCCACAGCCTGTTTGGTTACACAAAAGACTTGGTCTGGACTTGAAAACTGACCCCATGACATTTTCTTTTATGTGTTTATAGCGATACTCACTGGTCTTATTTCTTTGGTGAAACAAGTTGTAGGCCACGTGTTAATAGGTGAAGGTGTTGTAACTGCTGTAAAAACAGTGATTAATTGAAAGAACTACAGCGAGATACATAGGAGTAATAGTTGGGAGGCTGTATCTATAGTCACACAGGTGTTTAAAACAGGCCCAGTAACTCCACTATAGGTGAACAAGCTCAGACAGAGCCTGCGTAGAACAGGAACACTGACGAGCAGTTTCTCATATACCTGCTGTTGGTATGAAGATAAAAACCAGACAAAATGGGAATATTTTAGGTGTGAAATCTTGGATATGTTTTATTTTTCCTCATTTGGGCCAGGAAAATAATTTTTGGAGCTGTGGGGAGACATGAAGAATAGTATGTCCACACTGGGCAGCTGGTGACCTACATTGAAGCTGTTTTGGTGTACTGCAAGTGTCTTACTACAGCTGCAGTGTTAGATCATCTCTGCAGGTGATTATTTGAACTGTTTGTATGTTTTAAGATACTTGGCCCTACTTTCTAAAAATGCTCATTTTGGTACAGGTTCGGAATGGCCTGGAGCAGAGTTGGGAGAAGGATAAGCTGTTGAACTTGTGAAGACACAGATCTTTGTGTACTTTTAATCCTAGTTTATTTTTCTTGACATTACATCTGATATACTGTATGTCAAGAAAATATCAAATTTTACAATGGATTAAGCTAGAAATACAGTAAGCATTTATGTCCTTTTAGATATGAATGCTTATCAATCTGTGTCAATTCTCACTTTCTCCATTTCATTCTTTTAGGATGGTGATACAAGAGTTGAAGAGGAGGATGGACCTGCCTACCCCACACAGCTGGTCCACAGCTCCACACTGGAACAAGAGGTATGGTATATTACATCTGCACCAATAATTTTGTTTCACCACATTGCATCTACC
Source organism: Pseudamia nigra (assembly GCA_029823295.1). NCBI lineage: Eukaryota > Metazoa > Chordata > Actinopteri > Kurtiformes > Apogonidae > Pseudamia > Pseudamia nigra. The sequence goes on from JAQQAE010009104.1 coordinate 8,396, forward strand.
ATATATTTATTAATTCACCACAGCCTAACATGATTTTGTATCATTACTCACTCACAATGCATCTTTATGCTGACAGTGTTCCTGTAATCACACAAGGTTACGTGAAACACAGAAACAACTACAGATGTTGAACATTTAATTTTCATCTTCTTAACATTCAACAAATGGGCAACTATGAATTTATTAAACAATTGCAGTAATTGTTGCTTATTTTTTAATTTTCCTCTTAATTTTATATTAACTGTAAACATTCTATTTTCAGGGTCTTCTTGAAGGCATCCCTACTCGTTATCATGCTTCTACTATTGATATTGACCAGAACTGGAACCATTTACTATCACTGTCTATCACTGACCTTGAAGTAAGTTGTCTGTGCATTTTGTTTGTCTGACAATACTTCTTAAATAAGAGGATTTTCGAACTAGGACAGATGCTTGACATGTAGCGAAAATGTTTCTTGTGCGCAGGACATGGACTCTGTTGTCAGTGATCGTCTTTCAGACCTTGGCCAAGACATAACCAATGCCATCAGCCAGGACGTCAGTCTACATGATGCCATGGTAACCAGTGCTGGAGTTTTTGGCATAACATCAGGAATAGCTGAGTCCAGATCAGCCGCCCAACAACAGAGAACACTCTTCCGGTTGGAATCAACAGGCTCCTCACACTCAGATGCTTCACCTGGGATGGCCCTGGGTCTTGCAGCACTCCCTTTTGCCTCAATCTGTAATTTCACCGGAAACATGTCTTCAAATGGCGCACTTGCTGGCTGTTTGGATGAGGCTGTGTTTGACCAGATCAATCAGCTGGGTTTGGAAGGCCTGGATACTGTTGATAACCAGCTCATGGGTTGTTTGGACATAGACCCACGGGTCCTTGAGGACTTGGACTTAGACTCAGATTCTGGCCTCTCCTTGGAGAGCAGCTCTGGAGGTCCAGTCTCACCTAGTTAGTTAACCGATATTTACATAATAATGTCACACACTATACAGGGTTGGTGCAGGTCTGCAAAAGTCTTAAGATGTTGAAAATTCATTATTCTGCTGAGTGGTCAGTTTTTAGGTTTGATCCATATTTGGGAAATTAGCTGCATAAGTCTTAAAATGTCACATGCAATTTTGCAGACCCTATAAGTGATTGATTTTGAAGCTAATGTTACATTTATAAAGCTGCATTGGCTCCAGTTTTACTTTTAGCTATGTTGTTTGGGAAGACTTTAACAAAACAAACCTGGTACCATCTACATCTGCTATGTCTCCCTTTGTATGTGGGTTTATGTCTCACATGATCAGTTAATTTTAATTTCTATTGGTTTTTCTGATAACACCTTAGAATATGGAAGGGGTCACTCCTAATTAAGTCTCAGTAACCCTAGCTATAACACCTTAACCCTAATGAAAGATCAATAAGTAACTAACGTGTAACCTATTCTAAAATTATTGGGGTTTTTTTTTGGCAGTGATAATCTTGTGAAACTTCCATTAATTTGTCCAAATTTCAAAACCACTTAAAAAGTGTTTTCACAATGTAAATAAACCAAACCATTGATCAGACCATTACAGTACTACCGCTTGATTAGATCAAGCAGTGGCTCTTTGCTATAGCGGAGGTTTCACACCGACAGATAAAATGAGGGAGGAGTGAAACTAAACCAAACAGTTGTAAATTGCTTACACTAATTATGGTTTTAAAAATTGTAAAATCCAATTTCCTGAGGCCTGCAGACACCCTGCTACCTTTGAGATACAATGAATTGTTTTTATAAAGTGCTGCTATGCTTACTAACACAGTTTCAATCTCCTTGCTTCCCTAGGTTCTTCTGAAGTGTCATCCTCCAGTTCATATTGTGAGGATGAGTGTGGAGCGACAGGCTACAACAGTGAGGTGGAATCAGTGGCTTCAAAAGGCATTATGGACTTCACTTCAACATGGCCTCCTGTTGATCTGAGTGAGAGTGTGTGGCATGACCACAGCTACTCATCGCCGGTCATGTTTCCCCACAAAAGCATCAAAGAGGAGCCCCTCAGTGATGATGAAGGTCCGAGGCTGGAAGAGAGGGAGCTGAGCCGTGATGAGATGCGTGCCCGTGCCATGTGTATCCCTTTCTCTGTCCTGCAGATCGTCAACATGCCCGTGGAGGAGTTCCTGGAAGTTCTTGACAGTCACGGCTTCTCCCCTGAACAGGTGACACTCTTGAGGGACATCCGCAGGAGGGGAAAGAACAAACTGGCGGCACAAAACTGCCGCAAGCGCAAACTCGATGCCATCACAGGACTCCAGGAGGAGGTGAAGAGGTTGCAGGCTCAGAGAGACAGGCTGCTTAGAGAGAAACAGCTTACAGCCAAGACAATGGGTGCTGTGGGCCAGCAAATAGAGCAGCTCACCAGAGACGTCCTCTCCAGACTAAGGGATGGTTCGGGACAGCCTCTGAGCCCAGACAGATTCACCCTGCAGTGCGGGGCTAACGGGAGGGTTGTCATTCAGCCTGTGAGGAGGCCTGCTGTCTCTGGAGCTAGTGGCAATAAAACAGACAAAAGAAAGAAGGGGAAAAAGCAGTGACACAGTATTGCTGACTAAGATACTGTCTTTGGGGTTGTTTGGATATTGCTCTGCTTCCTTGCTTGACTCTGGTTTTGGGATTTCCTCTTTGGAAAAATTGTGTGCGGATTCACCGCTCCTGGGAGCCTGAAGTAACAATGCTGCACAGAGAAGAAACTCATAACATGAATTTAAAAGAAATCTCTGTAAATATAATTTCTTGTGGGGAAAATGTAGCTTACACACTGGACATCCTTTACTTATTCAAAGTGAACATGGCATGAAGGGAACGGCTGCAGCTGGTCATGCCACCAGTTCCTTTTGTGCATGCCAGCATTCTAAAGTAATCAGTTCTTCCCGTTCATACAGAATGGGGTGTAGACTAATAGCAGACATGTCTAAAAGACAACATGGGCAGTTCCTGGATTGATATTTAAGGGGTCGATTTAGTTGCTTTGTTTTCAAGTGGCTTTTCCTGTTCAAACGGTATAAACAGGAGGAAAAAAATTATTTATTAAAATTTCTGAAGGTTCCTGAAATGCTAATATGCGTTATGACGCTGTCAAGGGCACAATTTTATTCCAAAAAATGGCAACTTTATCATAAAGTGGCAATACTATTGGGACATTACACATCTTAAGTTTACAGATTTGTGTCTTGACGTTTGAGGGAATGTACTGTTATTTAGAAATTTAAAGTGAAGTGTTAAAAAGAAGTTGTTTTCCATGTGTCTTGGTGACATGCAGTATACCAATGTTTAAACAGACAATGCCTTAATTAGCATTTAAAAATTGTTTTAATCCTGTGTGTGTACTATATTCACAGATTCATATTATAAAAGATTTAAGAAAAGACCGTATTAAGTTCAAGATTGAAGCTAAATGATTGGTTTGAAGCACAGTTCTGTTTAATCCCTGAGTTTCAGTTATATTTTAGTTAAATTTCTATTCTACCTCACACCTTAGTTGATGCTATAGTGTTTGCAAAGAGAAAAATACCCCTTTTACAATCCTTCACAATTAAAGCGGCCCTAAATGGACCTAAACATAAAAATACAATCTCCAATCCTATTTGATAGGACTGTGTTCTTGGGTGTTTTTTTTATGTATGAGATTATCTGAAACGATAAAACTGAATATTTAGTACGATTTACCATCCTGTTCATGAGTGCAGTTGGTTTAGTTAGCAATGGAAATTGAGACTCGTGAAGTATTACATTTTCTGTTCCCTCATAATTTTGTATTTAAGTTTGTGGTTTGACCAACTTTAATTTGCTGTGTGTATTATTTTTAAGTTGTTTTTCTTTGTTGCTTGGGTTTGATTGATTGCATGGTGATTGTTGAATGTTGCTAGTATGGTTTTGCTTAGGGAATTTCAATGCTTTTCAGACAGTTTTTCTTTTCTGATTAAAAACAATAAAATCACAAACTGTGTGTGTTTCTTGTGCTACTGTGCGGACCAGCTACTGTTGCTACAATACTTGTAAGCCATACGAAGGTTAAATTATTGCATTGTTATGACAGGATGTTTAATTTGCATTACTCAAGAACACTAATGCAGTTTGGATGTGTGATGAATGATGTAGTCCACCAAGCCTGTAGTAGTAGAGTCAACTCAGAAAAAGTCATGGACCCTCATCAACAAAAATCCTGCCATTGTGATATACAGTATTTACACGTTGTACCAAAATCAAATTGGAGACCGACAAAGCTGAACTCTAGCCATGTAAAGGGAATGTTGTAATCCCCAGTGTTTGTACCAAAATGTACATTACCAAGTTTGGACACCCCTCCTTCAGTGTTTTTTCTTCACCATTTTCAACATTGCACATGAATACTGAAGACATGCCAAGTGTGAAAGAACACGTGGAACTAGAGTATGCATACCTCCGCCAAGGCTGTTGTTCACCCAAACTGTTATTTTTGACCAGCCAACGAGGTTATGTATTCATGTTAGTCCATCTGTTTATTAGCAGGATTGCGCAAAACTGGACAGAGTTTGATTAATGGCTCTATTTCACAATGTTAAAGAAGGTGAAAAACTGATCCAGAATCTGCATCCTTATCCGGATCACCTCCAGTATCGAGTGGATTCATCCTTGGCCCAAGGGCTACCTCTGGTGAAAATTTCATCAAAATTCACTCAGTAGTTTTTGTGTAATCCTGCTAACAGACAAACCAAAATGAATACACAACGTCCTTGTAGAGGTAATTATGTAGCAAATTGTGAGACATTCCAGAAAAATGTTTCATATATTAGAACCATGTCCAAAATAGCCACATTTAGCTTTGCACACTTGTGGCAGTCTTACATCAGATTCTTGAGGTAGTCGCCCAGACCACTTATCAAATCACTGGTGTGTTTTGTCAAATTTTGATTTGTGTCATTTCTTGCCTTGCATTAGATGGTCTAATCATTAGACCAGTCTAATGATTAGACCATCAGTTGTCTTGCGCAGAGCAAGTGTGGGTACAGAGTCAGTAGCCCTGTTAGTGCTATTATAACTACTGCACTATAATCCATATTATAACAAACACAGTTAAAGTTCCAATGATGTTGGGAATTTGGATCTTACGGTAGCTTATGGTTTGTTGCAATCCACATGTTTGGACAGGTGACATGCCAGTCAACATGGCTTACATCCTCATACACAACTGGTCAAAAGTTTTAGAACACCCCAGTTTTTCCATTTTTTTGTTGAAATTCAAGTCCCATGAATAGCTTGAAATGGTACAAAGGTAAATGCTGAACTACCAGAGGTTAAAAAAGGGTAAGGTGATCCAAAACTGAAAGATAACATACATTATGCGCAAAGGCCTTTTTTCAGGGAACAAGGAGGATATGTATGAAACATGTTCTGGAATGTCTCACACTTTGCTACATTATTACCTCTGCCAAGGAGGTGGTGTATTCATGTTGGTTTGTTTGTTTATATCTGATTATGCAAAAACTACTGCATGAATTTTGCTGAAATTTTCACCAGAGGTAGTCCTTGGGCGAAAGATCAACCCACTAGATACTCGAAGTGATTGGTGCAATATTTCTGAAAAATGTGAAAAACGGCCCTATCTCACAATCCAGAAACTGCATCCTGATCCGGATAACCTCCAGTATCTAATGGCTTCATCATTCATTGTGGAATACTTCGTCATTTTGTGGATTGTTTGTTCATTTATTGAATATTTCATTTATTGTTTGATCTTTTTGTTCATTTTCTTGAATATTTTGTTGATTTCTTTATATATTTTGTTCATTTTGTGGCCTATTTTCTTCCTTTTTGTTAATTTTCTTTATTTTTTTTTTACTTTTATTAATGTCTTAAGGTTATTAATCTGACTGAATGAATGAAGCCTTAAGCTTGATGCTCCCGACATCTCTCTTCCATGTAATCCATGCTTCTCAACAAACAACTCCATGAGGCTTTAGTAAACTTCAGTGAGACTCTTTAACACCATTCTATTTACAAACATTGTGGCAGTGATACTTTTGTACAGATATGTCACAAATAATTAAAATCAATAACATGAAGAAAGAAGTGGAGGAGGTCAAAAAACTGTGCTGCTCCACTCTCACATTCTGTAACTTCCAGTCCCCAGCGCATGTTCAAGTTTCGCCTTATACCCCATTTAATTTATCAAATATCAAACCCATACAACAAATACCAAAGAAATACAAAATTAATTCTACTAAATAATTCGCCCTTTTAAAGTGCCCAAAATTATAATCACATTCACTGTTCTAATTAATAAATCATGAAATCTAATATTTTAAGACATTAGCTGCTATTTTTATTCAATTCAATTCAATTCAATCTTTATTTGTATAGCGCCAATCATAATCGCCGATTATCTCTAGGCGCTTCACAA
>JAQQAE010009105.1:0-14798 GCA_029823295.1 Pseudamia nigra
TAATGAATAAATGTGCAGGTAGGGGTGTGTAATACATACTTTATATGGGAGTTTGTCGTGGGTCCATAACAGATTAATTGGTTTTACATGTATTCCTATCGAAAAGGTCTATTCGCATAACAAAAAGTTTGCATACAGAACGTGATGCCGGAACGGATTAAATTCATTGTGCGAGGTACCACTGTACTTCTGTTTATCTTGATTATTTCAGTTCTGAAGAAGCTTCCCAGATGGGTGGCGAAACGTCTTCAACCAAATTTCCAGTCCAGCTGATGGAAGATAAAAACCACACGCCTTGGATTGTAATAATAAGTCAAATTACTGCGTAAAGGTGTTGTCTGTGATGTTGGTAAACTGGTTAATAGCCATTTGTGGTGGACAGATATCAATGATTAAACAGTTGACCTGCCAGTCGACTCAGACTTACAACCTCACAGTTGTCAACCTAGTATGTCTGTTCTTTTCCTACATGTGCCAGATGTTGAAGGAATCTGAAGTGCAGTCTGTGTCTCCTCGGTCATCCTGTGGTTACATAAGCTACAGTTGGTACAGTAGTTCCTTCGTAGCTACAGCTGTAACTGTTTTCAACTCTGTGAGCTTGTGCACATACAGTATGAGGTTATATATAAGCTGTGTTAACTGGCAGGTCAACTTCAATCATTGACGGTGGATTGCGACAAACAATCACCTACTAGCTACTGTAGTTTCCCAACTTGTAGACAGAACTTTTAATTAGTTGGTATCTTTATTCCACCACAGTTGCATATTTGCTCAAATCAACATCAAATCCTAACCCAAAGTAATGAGTACCTAAATTATTCAGCCAGCCAATAAACATATCTCAATCTGAACATCAGATAACCATCAAAATAAAGGCAACTTAAGATACAATTTCTATTCCACGGGCTCTGATTTTTTTAAAAACAAATCTACCTCTAACTGAGCAATTGCTGTTAAGAAGGCTCATCTGTAAATTTTAAGTAAGGTTATAAAATGTCCTATTGGTGCTGATTTACTGATCTATGTTTACATGTACGTATTACCATACATTACGGATGTCACCACAGGTAATATGTACATTATTGCTGAGTGGTGCATTCCAGACTTTAAACATGCATTTCAAGAATCCACATGCATGTCAGACACCAGATGAAGCACTTTCGTCATTTACACTAAACTAAACATGAAGCAATGGAAAAATTCTTTCATCCATACTCTCAGGCTCACATACACATATTGTCACTCTCATATACATGTATACATATTTTCTCACCCTCACATTTATACATTTGAAGAATGTATGCATGTAAGAGGAGAACAGTATATGTACGTATGTGAGAGAGACAAGAATGAATTACTGTATGTCTTGTATGGGCCCTCATAATTTGGATCATCACAAAAATCTGACTATATGTTCCTTGAGTCTTTTCTAACCTTATACCTGGCTTAATTTTTTTTGTATAAAGTTACTATTAGACAAAAACATTAACCTACTTATAACCTAGTAATTGACTGTCATAGCTACTGGTAGTATATTATATAACATCCAATTTTGAACGTTGTCTGTGATTGGTTCCATGTTTTTAGGAGTGGTTTGCATTTCCTTGTATAAAACACTGTGGGAAAGTAGTTCGATTTTACATTATAAATGTAGCACAACATATTACAATTCAAAGTAATTGATTAACTAAAAAATGCTAGTATAAATATCATTAGTTTTGCAGGTATTGGATCAAAAACAAAAGTCCAATTAAATTTTGACCTGATGATGCAGTGCAATGAAAAGTTAAAGTTTTACCAGAGTTATAACAATGAATCATGGGATATCGTGTTTACTCATAAGCTGCAGCTTAATTGTTAAGTTTTAGATCAAAGCGGTGAAGTGAATGAATAACCAAGTCTGCCATCAATAAAGAATGTTACTGCAACCATGCTCAACATGCACAGGGAGATAAATGGCCAGAATAAAGAGCAAAAGCGTTTTAGCCTATGTTGTTTACTTGGCTGCTACCTTTGACACATATGACTCTGCACATGTGTGAGCCAGATACATCTCCTGGTATATGTGAGCATTTAAGGGCTAGGGTTTCTGACTGTTTTGTGCAGAGCATGCATATTTTGTTGAATGTTTATTCAGGGTACACATTTTAACAGATGTAGTTTAATCATAGTAAAAGGCTCATATTTGAGATGGCTGTATTTGCACGTATATATACCTATGTATATATATATATACCTATATATATATAGGTATATATGTTTTTACTTTTGTGGAAGTGTTAGGTTCATAATGGGGCCATTGAGTGGTTTGAGCTCACCTCACACTCCCACTGACACCTGCAACACCCCGCAAATTGGCAGGCAGCAGTGGTTTAATATACTGAGCTGTGAAGAGTACATAAATCTCTTGCAACCTTGCTAATAGAGCAGTTTGGAGGCCACAGAAGACAGGCCAGTCTAGATGCAATACTGCTTTTCACTCACAAAAATGACATTTCTTTATTAAAAAGAAAGAATACAGTAATAAAAGGAATTCAGCTAGAATAGTAAAACAGTGTAGAGTCTCAACTGCGCATCACAAAGTACTTTAAAAATAGCATGACATACAGGAGTAATTCAGGCATCTGTGCACAGACGTATGCAGCTTTATGTATATTTTCTTGCACTCCAAATTAAAACCACTTGGTAAGCACAAAGTTGAATTCTGTAACTCTAGATGACCTTGAAGTCACATGGCCGGCAACTCCAACGTGTTAATGAAAGTGACACATACTCAGCTCAACCTGAAACCTGAGGCTTAAACAAATACATACAAATCACTGCACTGATCTGTCCAACACCGCCTCTACAGAACTGGGTCTCAAAGACAACATGGGAATGAGCAGCTCCCCCATCCTTACAGGTAAATACACCTGTATATTTATCATTTTATGCAAACATTATATAAATATTGTCACAAAGTCGTTGACATAAAGTTGGAGGCTGCTGCCTGCTGGTGCCTCCAGAGGTTTAGAGCCATACACAAAGAACCTTCTGTGTAACATGTAAGCATTCACACATGCTCTAACACTTGGAGGCTACAGAAACAGGGCAGCACACACACATTGTAATGGATCCTCACTGTCATTAGCATTTGTAGGCCAGTGCACTGTTCCTCAGCAGATAAAGCTGCACACATAGACAGTTTTGCAATGAATATAAAATACTTTTGATTTCTACCATAAATATTTAACCATGTCCCGATTGCCATGGCTTGAGTAACACAGTCAGATTTATTTTTATTATTTTAAAGAATAGTGTGGGCGTATCAGGGGTCAGAAGTGTGCCACTGAGCATGCCATTTCTCCAAACATTAGCTGAGTGTGTGTTAGGGCCCATGTGCTAGTGATTTCACCACTCACCTCTGTGTATGCTGAGATGACAGGGGCTGAGGTGTAAGTAGCACCGAGCTCACATCACCTCTGCCAACAAAGACCCAAAACATTTGATAAAAACAGTGTGCACGCCGCTGATTGGCTGTTTTCACTGAACTAAACAACATGTCAGCTCTGATAAACATGCAGAGACAGGTCACACAGAGGACATTCCAGCATGCCTCTATGAACAAAATATTTTTATATGATTTAATATCTCTCAAAAATGTTCTATGTGTATAATTCTAGTAGCTGCAGTCAGCGTGATTCATCAGTGTTCTTAAACAACTACTGAGAGCAGGTGCAGACTCCCTCTTGGACCTCTGGATGTCCAGGATGTTGCTGTCTGTCTGAAGGCGTCTCTGGTGTTTGTCTGGCTCATCCAGACAGAATTCACATAAGACCTGCTGTGACTGTTCGTCTACTTACAGATCCGTTTCAGGGAGATTATTCGGGAGTTATGTAAGTCTTTGGGTGTGAGGAAACAAGACTGGAAAAGTTTTTCAAATCCCACTGGATGTACTGTGGAGTCATCTGATTAAGGAATGATACGCTGTCAGTCTGAGGAATGTTATGACAGGATCCATATCCTCTTTAGCACCAAGCAGATGTTTCAAATTATACGTATTATGAGCCATATTAATCCTTTTTAAAAACAGGGAGGAAAAGGGTGTGAACATCAACTTTTGCTACAACAGTGGATTTATTATCGTAGCTGGAGCAATTTGTTTTTTCTAATAGCTGTTCACATTCAGCTTGCTGACATTTCACATGAGCCTACAGTATGTGCACCTGTTAAAATGAACAAATATATAACTTTGAATGACACACACTGTCACATGGATATTACACATGCAGGATGAGTTTTACACATGAGTTTGTAAGAACCTGAAGGTGGTTTCTCTGAGGTGATCCAGAGGGGGGCACTGTCTCAAAAGGCATTAAACCTCACATCATCAAATTCTAATCTGTGATGTGGTGTTGCTGTGTGTGTTATGCTGGAATATCACACAAAATGTATGAAAAAGCATTCAATTTATTGTAAGACAGGGGCTACCATTCTTTGTATTTTCTAACACATGAAGGCCTATCCTATTACTGTCCCAGAGCACACAACTGCAGTCCTAATTTTTTGGGGAGGATTTGAGATTTGAATCATACAGTCTTCATTTATAAGGCTTTAGGAAAAAGTTTTTTATTTAATTTTACATTTTATCAGAATTGGCAAAAGGAGAAGTTCCCAAAGAGGCCTGACCTCATCACAGAGAACAGCTCCTGTGTTCGTGTGGCTCACATTTTCTGTTTTATGGTCCGTCTGTTCTTGGTTTTTGGCTAAACCCACTCACACTCTCACAAGTGTTCTGACATCATATTTGGATGTCAGAGTAACAATCCTCTTGAGCAGCATGTGGGGAATCTAACAGGGATTTTACTTGAATGCTGACAAAATTTCATCACATTCTGCAGCGTTTTTCGGGTTTATATTTCTTGTTTAAAGCTGAGTGTGGGTCCAACCCTGGAAACACAAGAAGGTCAACCTGCCTTTATTGCATGTGGTTGTGACAGTGTAGGAGACAAGTGAAATATCCCAACTGGACACTAGATGGTAGAAGTGGGTAACACTACAAAGGGTTGTTACAACGCAAAGGGAGTGGAGAATTTCTACCCTCATTAATCAACACCTTTTTATCAAACACTTTAGGAGCTCTTGATAACATTGTTTTAGATGGGTATTGTGTTAATTATATATTAAGGTCTGTATTTTATGGAACAAAATGTAACTTCTAGCTCACGTGTAGCGAGTCAAATCACAGCCATTGCAATAAATGCCTATATCTGTAATAAATATTTAATGCATATTTCACAGTAAACCTTAAAAAGTGAAAATGTACATTTTGTTGGGCAGGTCATAGCTTCAGAGGAAAGAAAAACAATTGGATAAAATGGTCTAGATATACATCATATATAAACAACAGTAATACTTCTTATTTTTAAAGTTAATTTATAGTGTTAACATTTTAAAAAAGAGGGAAAAGAAAATGTAAAGGAGACAGAGGAGGCTGTCCTGTACAGTGTTGTCAGATGGTGGGTAATTAGGCTATATGTCTAATTTAGAAAGTAGAAAGATTACATACAGACGGTGTGAGACTGAGGAATAATTTGATCTTCGCATCTGCCCATATAAACAGCACCTACTTCTACATACGATATGATTTCAATTGTGAATTAAATGTTTTCTACATCAGAACTTATTTGGAAAGGATGGTTCCATCTCCCATCAACTCTTTGAACTGTGTAATAAAAATATGTACATAAATTGAAACACAGCTACACATTAGATTTGACAGTCAGTCTCCTTCCATGCCCTCACTACTTTAAAGAGCAACAATCTTTGAACAGCAATTGAACACTAAATATGGCAAAGACAAACAGTGGCACCTTACAGCAAGACAGTATTTGATTTGATTCCCACGTAGTTTAGAGCCTTTCAGTGTAATGTTTGCATGTTCTTCTCCAGTTGTGAGCTTCTTCCTGGTACTCCTGCAGTCCCCCACTTTACATATGCTAGGTTGATTCTCCTGTAAATGGGCCCGATGAACGCGCTGATGAAGCTCACTGCTTCTAATGTAGGATGATGAGCTGAACCTTGAGAGAAAATTTCCCCACGGGGCAATAAAATAAATGCAAAATTGTGCAGCAATTTATTTTTTATACCATGGCATTCACACCTTCTCTCTATTTTGCAATGATGCCACATTGAGTGATGCCCAAATGAGTGTGACTATGTGTGGACGCTATATGAACAAAAGTATTTGGCCATGTGACTGTTTCCCCTGCAGGAACTTTGACATCTATTTCCAAATCCATAGGAATCCTTCCTTCAGCTCTGGGTAGCCTCAACTGGTTGGGGTTAGTGGACAGAGGAGAGACAAAAAAGGAGTGTAGGGATAGAGAAACAAACAACACAGACAGAGGATGTCCATGCCTGCTGCCTTTAATTTCAGTATGTAACCAGTATCTACTACATTAATATTAAATAATCTCAACTGTTGGTCAGTCAGTGAAGAAAGTAATTTAGTGTGTAATAGTATAGTGGTGAAAACAAGCATGCAATACAGCACTGGCATTGTGTTTCATATGGCTATGTTAAGTACTAAAAGTAATTTATCAATGTGGGAAGTAATTATCCAGTTCTCTATATAAAACCAGTCCATTGCTGAGATAAGCTTTTATAGACCAAGTCTCACCTGCGAATGTTCAGACGACGAGCCCGTACTACAAAGAGGAATGTTTTCATAAGTTAATGGTTTCCTCTGCGAAGAAAAACACAGGAAGACTGGATTCTTCATACCTGTTAACATACCCATGCTGCTCAAATTTTACCTCTGTTCAGGCTCATGTTCTTCCAATTTTCTTTAGAGGCGGCAAATCCAATTGATACTGTTCCTAACTAAGATAAAAGAGCCAGTTGTTTGGGCCTGATGTCATCTCTAACAGTAATGAAATTGTCTCAGTGGGGGGGCACAGTAAAAGTTTAACAGATGAGATTTACTGTAATATATGTTGTCTAAGAGATGTTAGTTATTCTAAATTTATAGAGCAGATGGCTGCTTGTTAAAAAAACAGCTTTAGATAGAAATTTAAACATCTTCCAGCCAGATGAAGTTTTCCAGACTTTCACAGTGTTTTCTAATTACTACCCGCAGGAAATTCAGAAATTTGTCTAGAAATCAAACCTTTCTGTTATATATTGCTTTTAACAATTTGAATACTGTTTGCAGTGTTGGTCCGAATAGCTGTGTGTTTTTCTCTGTGGGTATATAGTCCGTGCTTCCAGGTGTTCATAATGAAACACAGATCATTTCATCACAACGTAAACTAATAAGGAAGGACAAACAACAGCTCATGAACATAATCAAAGCTGACGACAAGTGACAGGTGAACATTAGCTGCATTTCACAAAATTAACATTTAACTCTCCAGCAGGGCTAAAAGACATTTTTGAAGGAGCTATGTGTTGTTCATGGAAGTGATTATGTGGCTGGCCTGTGGCCCTGTGAAGACCCTAACAGAGACAGCAGGTCAGAGGTCACGCAGACCATTAGCAGTGTCATTATGGAGTTTCGCCTCACATTTACATGCAGCAGACAGGACAGAACCAGATCCAGAACTAAAACAAAGACAAGATTAGGGTGTTGAAAGCTGTCTGAACATTACACAGAATACATGTGGGTTTGTGTGTGTCTTTAAGGGCATTAGCCACTTGCCATCATTTTCCCCACTTCATTAGAGCTTGGTCTCCACAGAGAGTGAGCTTTATGTGGCAGCTGAATACACCCCAGCCTGAAATTCATCATAATCCAGTTGATCTCTGAGATGTTTGCTTGAGCTTTACTGAGCCTGATTTCACTGATAACCCAGTTTGTGGAGGCTTAGATATGCGATAGAATGTGTCAGGACATAATCTTAGGAAAGTGCACCATAAAGTGTTCAGGGTTGAGTTACTTTTATCAGCTAACAATAGCAGTGCCTGATCATATGATCCTCTTGATCTCCTGGGCTCTCCTGATAATTTAACCAAAATGAGGGACATGCTTGGCCGTTCCTCGACTCTGTTTGTGTTGGTTTGAATTAGGAAACTACGAGCTCTGTTTCATATTCATAGGCTGGTTGGGGGCAGGTGCGGTGAGGGGCATTTTACCCGCCTCACTTATTCACTATTGCAGTGCATTGTCACATTTAAGAACACACACAAATTTGTGTACATGCAGATGCTCACACATGCTTAAGCACACAAAGCCTGTGGAATGGTTTGTGACTCTAATGGCCCTTCCTTTGGGAATACTTTTAATTGTTTGGTCATCGTCTCCACGCTCAGTGTGTCACAGTCAATAAAACCACATTAGAGGAGACAGAAGGTGAGGGGTGAGGGGGCCGACACAGGGGGTTAGGACCCCAGCATGGAGAGAATATAAAGCGTCTAAACCCTCCTAGAGTGACATTCTCCTACTATCAGAGCTCAGCAGAGGACAGGCTGTCACCGTGGCCCATTGTGAGGCCAATGACTCATTCTTACTCAGGGAACAACTTTAAGAAGTTTTAGGGATTTGAAAAAACTGGTGACAGACCTCTTGGATGTGCTTTGATTCATCTTTTATGTGTTTATGTGCAAATGTGAGTGGGCCAAAGTGCAGTGAAAAACCGTATCCTTCATTTACTCGATCTGTTCCAAACACCACATAATTCTTCATCAGATATCATTTACCTTTAGCAAACCATATAATTTTTGGTAACCTTTGCTAATGTGCACAAAAATAACACGAGCCTCTCAGGCAGAAAATAAACCAAGCTGAGATTTAATTTGGCTCATATGTTGGAGCAAAGGGCACTTACATGCATGGCTGCTGCTCTTTATTTGATGTAACCGGCTTTTAAGTTGATGTCAGTGATAGTCAAAACATGTCACCAGAACCTGGGAAGTGGGCGATGGTGACTGTGATAACCCTGCACTGTGGCTGAGCCTTGGAGATCCCCAACCTTAACTGTCACTCTCTGCATCTGCAGACCACCAAGCTAGTCATACTGACCTCACCGTGACCTGCTCCACCTCACTGTCATGAACTCTGCTCGCCACACACTTTCGGATCTGTCTAACGCAGGCCCAGACACTGCTCCTCCATGAACTTTGTACTACTTCAATTGCAATGATGGGTTTTATGTTTACCTTGAACCCAGTCTGTATTAGTGGAAATAGTCATGGTCTGTAGCTGTGGATAAAATGCTGCGTTAAATCACTATAACTAGGGTTGTGCAATGTATTCACAAAGGCAGCCTGTCTAGTTATATTTATAACTGCAAAAGATTGGCAAAATCAACATTTAAAAGTCTACATTCAGGAGGATTTAGGATGGTCTAATTCGCAGAACTGATGTCAATGCTGGACAGAGAAATTAGGTTGTTGCAATAATTTTATAGTGTAGAATTTGTGTCATAATAAATTAAGTAAATCTTGGTAATAATAATTATTGTTTTAATATGTTGTCACATTTCAATATTATCTTTTTCATACCAGTATCACTTTATTAAGCCTAGAGGAAAAGGGTTACAGGGAAGAAAATGTACCAAAATATTACAAAAGAGTTATAGTATTAAACATTAATATTATGTATTACAAAATGCCCTCTCTTAAAACAGATTACCCCCTATCAAAACAAGAAATGTGTGCAATATGTACTGGACAAACATCAATATGATAAGCAAGATACATGAATACTCTGTAAAGAATGTTCAGATATTGGGATTGTGCAACATATTGCTGTGTAGTTACACCGTTAGATGGAAGAACTACACATTCTGAGGGCCACAGGGAGGAACGGTGCACTGAAACGGTATCAGTCTGTCGCTGAATGTGCTCCTGTGACTGGTCTGCACTTTGTGAAGTGGGTGAAAGGGACTGTCCAATATGCTTTTGGATGTGACGGTATGTGGAAAATTAAACTACGTATGAAATATGTCAAAATACCTTTATAATACCTACTGTAGCTGATTTCTTACTGACCAGCATGTTTGAAGTCCTACTAAGGGACCTCTACACTGTAGATGCAAGAGAATAACTGAAGACTACAGCTGATCACATGTAAAGCAATAATGTAAACAAAGTCACCATTGTAAGATTCCTCTTACAAAGAACCTGTTTTCCACAACACTCACAGATCAGCTGGATTCCAATACTCTGATCACACATGAAAACAAACAAAGAAAAAAAAAAACAGGTTAGTCCAATGAAATGTTAAGCACACAGGCTTTTGTATTCTAATGTACTGCAATGACACAGAAAACTATTTGCTGTAGCATAAATGGATCAATGACAGCTGATTGAAAATAAAGGCTAATTAACCTTTTACTATGAATGTAAATGCAGAGTGCTGTAAAGCGAGGAAAAAATGTGTTGTAGTTACATTCAAACTGACAAGTGATGCAGCAGCCAGGACAATTAATCATTCTATTTATTAGCCACCAGTTTACTCATTGTTTTATAACTCACTAATATGCAGGTTAATAATTTTCCTTATGTCTTTATCACCAGTCCTAGCTGATAACTCATTTATTTTTCACTAATGTGAAAGTTAATCATTTTCTGCCTGGTGACTATACTTTAATCATAACTAGTTCTCATTTAATTCAGTGTCATTTCCATCATGTCAAATTACAACCAAACTCATTCTCAGGGCATTTAGAGAGGTTGAGATGTTATTATAGAGATAAACCCAATAAATCCCTTGAGTAGATACTCAAAATGTGCAATTGAGAAAAATTCTGAAAAGAAACAGAAAGAGTGGGTGGTCGTCTGACTTGACTGGTTGAGATGAGTGCAGAACGAAAATCCTGCAGATCAGTACAAAGAGAGAAGACACAAAGATACTGACATGCAGTAACAGTTTAAAAATGCGCAGGGAGTCAAAGCATGAGCAAAGAGTTTGGCTATTGATGTAAAGGTGAGATTATGTTCAGTGTTTTTGTGAGCATCCTGTCACCAGGAGACTCTGAGGGGGCAGACTGAAACACAAAGCAGATTGTTGGATTTCTCTGGTGGCCCTCCCTGTACTTTGTCTGAGGGCAAGTCTCTGGACACCTAACTAAGAAGTGGTTCTTGGACGTTCACTCCATATAAATCCTGCTCTTTTATGGGCCTCAGAGTTACTAAAGCTGTCCCCTGCTCTGTTATAACACACACAAACCCAGTCTGGGCTCCTCTGGAGGGGCCACATCTTCAGGTTCTTCATGAAGTCAAGACACACAAATGAGCAGGGTGTTTTTTAATCAGCGTTAACAGACGTCTTTAGTGCCATAGCTACCAACATGGAGGCATTAACCTGACTGATTAGTACAGTAGGGGAAAATCAGAGACCAGCAGAATCTGAATTTTTTTCCTTGTCTTGTGTGGCCTTTCGTTTAGACCCACCTGCCAAAATAATTTACAATCCTGTTAAGGGAAACACTGCCCAGGATCTTGAAGGCTGAATTTCTGGCCCCAGCGCTGCTACAATATTTCACGATTATCAGACTATCCCTGGCGGCATCATAAAACACCTCATATTACCACACTTCCCTGTCTGTCTCAGCCTCAGACTTTTTTACATCCTCTCTGTGGTGGGTCACAATTTGAAGCAATTCAAGAGGTTGATACTTGCTTCCAAATGCCAGAGTGGAGTATGTCAGACTGTTGTTGGATATTGGACAAATTCATACATGCATTGTTTTTTTTCAGCTTGCATGCGCAGTATGTTTTGCTGTCAGTAATACTAATCTACAAAGAAGGAAATCAGAGGAACTGCTCGCATGAGTGTTTCTCAGAGAAGTGTTTTACTGGCAGGTCTTTCACTAAAGCGTATAATGTGGGTGTTGATTTTAGCTAGCTGTAGACGGATTGCAGTTAGTTCAGTCAATGGCACTGTTCAAGACCTCTCCATCATTCTCTGTGAGCAGAGCTGCGACTAGGTTGTAAAGCTGCTCATAAACTGACACTAACAGAGCTATGCAACTATACCCAGGTACAAAAAGCACCCAAAGCAACACACAAATGTATTAACAACATGCTTTTAACAAAGATTCAAAGTACCAGCAGCTGTTCTTTTCACCTGAGTGGAGCCATCTGTGTGCACATTATTAAAGAGGCTTTAAACTGATAAATGTTTGAACTTTACTGCATTAAAAGTTTATATTAAAGTGTATTTTTAAAGTTTGCACTCACAATGTCATGCTTTAAGAGGCGATCCATGACTGAAGTAATTTGACTGAGAGCTTGAAATCTTCAAAATCAACAAAAAAGTAAGTGGACGGCTGAATTAAGAGATGAAGTTTAAAAGCTCTTTTGTGAGATGGGTTATTATAATCTTCCACAGTATGTGGAGATTGACCTGTCAAGCTTGCACTGTATTGAGCAAAGGCTTAATATTAGCTCAGATAATGGGCCCTTCTGAATTAGTTAATCCTGCTATTATCTGAAATAAGAACAACTGCCCGAACCCACTGACTGCTTTGGCTGGGAGTCTGTTTTGTGTCTTTGCTTACGGTTTTAATCGTAACAAGCTGAGGAGAGAAAGCAGAAAGGCTGAAATCTATTATGCCAATGTCACTTGGGTAAGCGTTCCCATTGGAGCATCACAGTGAAAAAGGTTTTTAGGTGCAGATTCCCACCAGGATGGCACACAAACAGAGTCAGCAAAGCCAAATGCAGGGCTAAAAAGAAACCAGCTCATTTTACTGGAAAAATGTTAAATTGAGAAATCTATGATGCACAAAGATTGCAAACAAATGGAGCAACAAAAGAGGTCAAAGGTTTTTGTTTTTTGCTGTGAATGAAGGCATACTGACTGAGGGATGAAGACAGAGCAGCATTTAAAGGCCCACAAAGCTGTGTGTTTCAATAAACAGGGTTACGTCCCTCTCCTTTGGGCCCAATGAAGTCCATCAAAGAAGATGGTAATGCTCTGCTGAATGGATGCAAGGACTCCCCAACTCCTGCCTTTTCACTTCGTGTGAAAGAATGTAACATAATAAACACATCCCCCATGAAAAACAGACATATATTGAGCTTTAAATATTTTCTGCCCTGGTTACAGCTTTAAATCATTATTGGTGTCTCTGTGCAGGCTGGTCTGCAGTGTCATTACTTGTGGCAAGTTAATGCGTCAGGTTGTGAACTCAAGTTGTATAAACACAAATACAGGAATCAATTAATGCTGCCAGGCAGAGCCAAGGACAGTGGAAAATGTGTCACTTGTAGCAATTTGTGTCTGCTTCATTTCCTGGATTAATAAAGATATTAGTCATTCATAAAGTCAATATTTTAAAATTACTTAAAGATACATTTTAACAGGCGCCAGCTGATGGTACTGTATTTATGGGTCATATGTTCTTATTAGAAATCTGGCTTTTCCTAGTAGCATAGTCGCATAGTAGCATAGCAAATTCTGCTTTTATTCATGCACAGTTCATTCTTAGAGATGCAAATAAGCATCAATAAAAGTTAAAGCAGTGCTTTAGAAATGTACATGACCTTGTTTTAAGAAACTGAAATGACTGAAATGAAATAGATTTCAATTTTATTTTCAGTTGCATAAACTTAGTGGTTTTGCTTGTGTTTTCCTCTACAAATATGCAATTTTTTTTTAAATTTGGCACGTTAAAATATTTTTCAGATTACTTAATAGGACTAGGTGTTCCAACTGATTCAGCACAGTACTTGAGTGGTTTGTATCTCAGTTGACTTGTTTTGCTAACGTCCGTTTGGTTTCCTTCCATGCACCACATCTTCAGTTGTGTGCCTCGCTTCATTGAATATTAAGGCTGTTTGTGACAATTTGCTTAATGGAGCATGGAATATTTACTGTATTTAAGGGCGTTGGTTTGATGTCTTAAGGATTGGAACAACTATTATTTGAAATTTTCGTACACATAGTCAGTGGTGAACCTCAGAATCTTCAGGTCTTTCTTCCATTACCACCATAACTAGTATAATATTAATTACTACTGTTTTCTCTCTCTCCATTCCCCAGTGACACTGGAAGACACAGACAGCAGTGGTTACGTTTCACCTTCCATGTTATTCTGATTTGTAATGACATTATAATGTATTTAAGTAACACACATACTGTACATGCACACAAAATAGCACAGGGAAGATCTTGGTTACAATGTATAGGCTGAGAGATCCTGGGCCAGTCAAACAGGGACAGGTGTTCCATGCCAGCTCGGCCCCAGCAGAGCTGCTGCCCAGCTGTAGATGCAGATTTTTTCACTCTGCAAGGTATCCACATTCCATCTTTTTTAAATTTTACAAGAACCCAGGGGCCGCTAGATCTTCGTTGTCTCTGAATCTGTGCGCCGGCTATGCCTAGATGCTTTCCATGGACCCGAGTTTCACACACATTACTCTGTGTAAATACTGCTGGTCAGTCCCAGGTAGGGCCAAATTGGTGGCAGTGTGGTGCTGGCCTTTGGGGACATTCAGACATCTGTTCATTTTGCTCTTATCATACCTGGAGGTCAGAGAGACACTTTGTTCGGTTTGGAGGACAGAGGAAGATGCATGTTACTATACTGTGAACATTTGTTTCAAATGAAAGCTCAGCAGGAGTCCTGCTCTGATGTACTGTAGGTGAAGAGTCAAGGCTACTCAGCAATTATAAACAGGGTGTGGCAAAATGATACTAGTGTACAATAAGTATGAGGCATGTTTTTCTCTCCTTCTGGCTCCCTCTCCTTCTTTTCATTCAAGCCACATAATATTTCATGCAGAAGGGTGTGATCCCTCTCCTCCTACATAAATGATTAAAATGCTCATTAGTGTTAGGTGATATGACTGCAGTGGAAAAAGTCTCA
>JAQQAE010009106.1:0-14798 GCA_029823295.1 Pseudamia nigra
ATAGTGGGTAGGGCAGAGACAGTTGGAAAACATGCAGGGACACCGGCCCTCAGGACCTGGAATTGCCCACCCCTGTCGTAGAGGGTCATTAGAGGTGTCACTTTAAGGATAGTGACAGGACGAGGGTAAGTGTCCCAGGAAATTGGCTCCAGTTTGGCTAGGTAGAGTTCTAAGAACAGAATAGTAAATGAGTGAGAGATTGTGTCTTAGTCCTTACCCTCTATTCAGAGAGGAACGTTCCAGATTCACAAAAATGCTTTCTTTTAGCCTCAAATCTATCCACCCTGGCCAAAATCCAAATGTTGTTGTCTTCAAAGGAATGTTTCTTGTCCTTAAGATACAGGTACTGTAAGTAGACTGCCGAGTCCTGTCCTGAGGAAGTGGTTCTTCTGTGTTAAGCCATCTGGATTTCCTCATTTAAATCTGGATTTCGGCATTAGACCAGTTAGAACTGAAGCAGCTTCCTGTAGAGGTAGCGAAACATCTTCAATCAAAACAACCAGTCCAGTCGCCAGAAAAAAAAAAAAACACATGCCTTGGATAGTATAACCTGGATAACTGAGAACCTCCACAGACACGCCCTGACACTGTATTTTGACCAAAGAATGAATTGCTTTGTTTTCCTAAACATAAACGCCAATAAATTCTCACAAGTCTCTATTGTGATGTACAGCAATAAAAGCTTACATGACTGTTGAGTTTTTTTGTCTGTGCATGGTAAGATGTGAGTTAACTGAGTCCTGATTGGATTTTGCAATAGGAATGAAGTGCAGGTAATCAATTGTTATATCACCAGAGCCCTATCTAAAATGTGTTGGATTCTCCTACGTTTAATGTTGTTTATTAGTTGGTTCTCGCATGGGACTGGAAAAATCCTCACCGTGTTGGTTCAGTACTCTTATGTCTGACTTGCATGGAACTTCAGGCTCTCTCTGGTGAGCTCCTGACTGGTGCAAGGGACTATGAAATGTGCTGTTAGGGGGCTGCCAAGTCCCTTTAATTATGCTGTGATGTTAAATTGGGTATGGAGGAATAGAGCAGGCTGCATGCTGTAATGCTGGCTCCATGCCCAGCTCCAATGTACTCATAGATACAGTCACTGTCGCTTCACAAGCCTTATTGGCACAGTGCAATCTTCTGAACTTTATGTGTGATTATATATATAATCACACATCAATCACACACACACACATATATATATATATATATATACATACATACATAGGTATGTGTTCTTTGTAACACGCCCTGTTTAGAGGCAGGCACTGACTTGATCAACAGTTGAGCATGTGTGTGCTCATACATATGTAGAGATGTTATTTGTTTCTATGCACGTTCACATTACAGTCCACATTTATGTGGGTGCATGGAAAGGTAAATGGACAAGGTGATGCTGGGCCAGATGGTGAGTATGTCGGATGCTCCACACACAAGCCGCGGTGTCACCTTGGCTTGATAATGAGACAGGGAGTGGTTTGGTCAGAGCAGTGGGGTGGTCAGAGAAATACTAAAGACCTGATGAGCTGTGAATACACTCACTATTTATTCACAGTGCAGCAGTGTCATCTTTCTTCAGGGTTTCACATGGTCACAGAAAAGCTCATATATTCACATACAGTGTACTATGGTAATTTTTTTAATACTGTAACTTAAGTCTGTTTTATTTTGTGACATACAATCGTGTGCGAAATTTGGGGGCCATCGTGGGTTTGTTGTCTTTTTATCAAGATTATAATGACCACAGGCAAATGCAAAATTGGAGCTAAATGGCTTCAGCAGGCAAAAATCTATATGTGGTATGAAAAGGAACACCCACAATAAAAATGATAAATGTACTGACTGAAATGTCATATTATCTGCCCCAAACAGTTCAAATGAAAAGCAGGTAGCAACTTATAGATGCCAAACATTTATTACATTTCTTCCACTTTACATATCCCCGAGCCATCTCACCGCAAAAAAAAAAACACAAAACAAAATATAGAACAAATAACAGTACAGAAGTACATGCATGTGCCTTCAAATCTCCATATATACATACAGTACTGTACATACTGCATAATCATGTGTACATGCATCATACAACAGTGATGATTAATAAATACTCTTTAATACACAGAGTACTGAAATTCAATCTTATCAGGTTAGTAAATGCATTCATACTAGAAGTCAATACAAAAAAGAAAGAGAAAAAAAGATACCTTTTTGTTTATATTATCTTTCTCCTTCCCTTTTCCTCTCTTCCCTTCTTCTTCCCTTTTATGTTGACAAGAAATACAAATGTGTTTAAAAAGTGCAAAAAACGAGCCCAAATTATATAGTATTCATTCAACATGTCATTGACACTATATGTTAACTTTTTAAGTGCTAGGCATAACGATAATTCTCTCATCCAATGGTCAAATGAAGGACAAGCACTTGATTTCCAGTTAAAAGCTATGGCTTGTTTTGCATGTATTAAATGAATACCAATCATATTATCTTGAGAAAAATTCAGTAAACAATAAAACATGTTGTATTTAGCTTACAATGTAAACAAAAAGCCAAGACACACAAGGGTGTATTTCTCATTTGTACTCTATCAACAAGCCCTATTTTGTAACTCTTTGTTTATTTTCAGACCACTATTTGAATCAATAGTTGTCTAAGAAATTTTGACTTTTTGAAATAAAAATCCCAAGAATTAAGTTTCAGGGAAGGCTGCATTGTTGACACATTTGAAAAGTACTTGAACAGTTAGGTTTGTCATTTTTATTTCAATAGGTTCAGTTCACATGAATATGAGTTTGAGTCTGTCTCATGTTCACATACCATGAAAAACAGTCACATAGTATAACCCTTCACTTTCACTGTACATGAATGAGCTGCAATCTGTCAAAATGTACTTCATTAGTGTCACTGCTGTATAAATATGTCTTTTTCAAATTGGATTAGTTTTACTCTAAGAAGCTCAGCGGCATCCACTTTGTGGATTCTCACAGCTTGTCACATAACACTCTGATTACACATAGTGATTTTTCACTTCACGAAAAGCTACGAGGAATACTCCATTCATAAATATGTGAATCCACGTCCATCTTCAGTCATTTACCCCCTCTCCTTCACTTTCTCTATGCTGTTTATTCACACATGAGCAGATGAAAAGTCATTAGCTCTGTCTCAAATTGCTACCCGGTGTCTCATTTGTAATATTTATGTGTTGCACTAACAAATACAGAAGAATGACAGAACAGCTTATCGCCACAATGAGAAGTAATGAGATGTAATTTGCTGTTGCACTACTACATAAATCACTTAAAGCCCCGCAGTCATATTCACTCCAAAGGTGCTCTGCAGTGGACCAGCCTTGGCACTAATCGATGTGTCTCTTTCTCATGCTCTCTGCTGGCTTACTTTGTGTAATCCACTGCTGCCATATTTTTATATTCAGGATTGTGTTTTGCATCATATTCACAATTCAGTATTTTCAAATAATGCTGAAATATCTTCATCAACATGAAAATACGCATAAAAAAGAAACAAAAAACAGATATTTCAGCTGTGAAGTGTTTTGTAACATTCAAGCAAAAAAAAAAAAAAGATGTGAGATCTACCAACATGAGATTTGTCGGTAATCACCCATGTGTCCTACAGAGGCAGGATGCAGTGACATTAAGACTGGAACTGTACTTTGTCTGAATGATTTTCATATCCATGGAGGAGAAAATGAGGTGTCAAATTCACAAATAAAAAATACAGACAAAAATCACAGCAAGCCACATTCAATTGACTAGTGACTGCATGTTGGTTATGTTTTACCCTGGTGTTTTAACCCAAAACAACAAAATTTAATGAAATAAATTGGAAAATGGATAATAAAGGAGATTAACAAAATAAGGAATGACTTAACAAAATATTCAAGGCAAGAAACAACAATGAATAAAAAAAGAAGCTAAATGAATGGAACCAACAAGAAAATGAGCAAGAAAGAGGCAAAATGTAGATAAAAATAGGAAAATTACCAAAAATGAGAAATAAATTTTAAAAATAAGCAAAAAAAATACAAAAAGGGGGGAAATCAAGAAAAATATGTTAAATAATCAAGAAAATTTATGACCAAAACAACCAAAAGCATGAAGAAAACGCAAAGAAAATAATCTAAAAGAAATAACTTTAAACTTAAAAATCTGTCTCTGACCTCGGTTTTGAGCTCCACATTAGGGTTATTATAAAAAAGGCATTTCATAATTTCAGAGCATCTCAGTCAGTTTCTCTCTCAAGCCAATGCAGATATTTTAAATCATGCTTTCACAAGCTGCAGGACTGATTATCGTAATGCTCTTCTTTCTGTTCTGCCTAAATATTACACAGCAACAACTACTGTGAAACTCGGCTGCTCGCATGCCGACCAGGACCAGAATGAAAGCCCACATTACAGGACCAGAACGAGAGCCCACATTACAGGACCAGAACGAGAGCCCACATTACAGGACCAGAACGAGAGCCCACATTACACCAGTCTTAAAGTCTCTGCATTGGCAGCTTGTTAGTTTTAGAAGCGATCTGAAGGTTCTTTTACTGGTTTTTAAAGGTCTCAATAGTCTTGGTTCTTCATATTCATCAGAATTGCTTTTATGAGAGCTCTCAGGTCTTCTGGAAATGGTCTTTAAATTCTTCCAAAAGTAAGAACTAAAACATATGGTGAGGCCTCTTTTCATTACTATGGCCCCTGACTTTGGAACAGTTTACCTGAAAACCTGAGAGCAGCTCCCAGTGTTCATAGTTTTAAAAGTAAAAGCAATACCTACCTTTTAACCTCATTTTTAACTGGAATTCTTTTTATATCTTTCTGTTTTTGCCCTTGCCTTTTATCTATTTATATATTTATTCATATTTTATTTTCTCATGATTTATTCATCAATTTATTTATTCGTTCTTTCTTTTTACTTCTTTTAGTGTAGTTTTTAGGATTGATTTTACTGTACTTTTTACAATTTTGCCTTTTTTTTTAACTTTTTTAGTATTACCTCCTGTGGTTACTCATCACACTGTAATGGCCGCATTTTGTCAGTTGCCGAGTTTGCTGACTTACTTTTGATTTTGGGCTTTTAACAGTTAACTTGGACTTCTGAGCAGTGGGTGAGGGGTCCTTCTAGACAACTGTTGGCTGTGAAATATTATGCTTTATGAATGTAAAGCACTTTGTCCTACAAGTTTTTTTTGCATGAAAAGTGCTATATAAGTAGACTAATTGATTAAAGTAATTTTTCTCAGTTTCATTGCCTGCTGAGTTATTGCACTTTGCCTTTGTAAGGCAGAATGCTAATCCATCCAAAAGTGGCTAAATAATCAAGATGAAATACAAAAACCCCATAACTTTTCATAAACAAAGCATGGTGCTATGTGTGTAGCACATAGCTAGCTTATTGCTGCTAATGAATAAACTATTTTGTAGTTTCAGCTGTGAACAGCACTGAAATTCTTGCCTAATATTCCCATCAGTGATTGGTTCAGTGGAGTTCATTGCATTCCTATTGCATCATTGTAGAATAACACTCAAAATAAATTCCCAGAGATAATGATTTTATAAATAAGAAGTAATAAAAGCTCTATCATTAGTGTTCATATTCTGCTTATTTTAGTGCTTTTTCATTATTGGACCTCAAAGTTGACTAGCGGTCTGAAGGTCAGGTATGATTTTCCTCAAATTGCTGTGAGTTACTCAGTGTGCATGGCCATTCTATTAGGCTTCTAGTGTTTCCACTCAGTTGTCTACTTTGGTCTAAGCTCGAATGTTATGATCTGCACTGCCATGTAATTTGATATGCTTGGCCAAATTTCGTCACTTTTCAGCCATACATCAACAAATTACTAATTGAGACACAGGCTTTTGTGGCTCACTGAGGTTGTTTATCAGTGTCAGTGAATAACATGGGAAACACGGGGGAACTCTTTAATGGCTTATTGTAAGATTGTGTCGGAGCTGTCAATCAAAGTTTTTTGGGATTTGATTGACAACTCATTCACTTTTGTAGCTTCTATTTATTGACTAAAACAGGGTCTGCAATCTGCAACACCAGAGTCATATGTGGCTTTTAAGACCCTCTCAAAAATAAGCAAAGTTATGGAATAAATTTGAAATCTTATGCAGATAAATAATAATAAAAAAATAGCAAATTAATGAAAGGAAGGAAATTAACAAAAATGGAAAAAGATCAAGAAAATGATCACATTTATAAACAAAATTGCTACATCAAAATGAACAAACAAGAATGAAATAATAGAAAAGTGGTGTTAACATCATGTTGTCAACTAAGACATGGGTCATATTTTACGTGGTACATAAAGAGTTTGAATATTTTTTTCTGGCTCTAGACACATTTAGGTTTTTTCATTCTGTCTTTAGTTTGTAAAGGTTGCCAACCTCTGGACTAAAACATGCAATGTTGGCAATGTTGGGCAGTGTAAACAGATAATGTACTCAAGTATAATGTCTGTTTTGATTTGTGAACATTAGAATTGAAACAGTTGAAAATACCATTATGTTGTTTTATTACAATGTATTTTGTCTTTAGTGGATGATTTTGTCTGTAATTTTTTTTGAGTTAAATGTCATGAAAAACAATTGCTGACATTTATGTGCATCTATTCATCATATCATTCAGAAATATTGCTAAAATCTTGTGGGAAACCACAGCCACGGAGGCAAAGCATCTGCAGTTGCCTTTCTTCATTTTGTCTCTTCCCCATACTTGTCAACAAGCACTTCACTTTATTGTTTTTCTGCTACATTTCTATGTCTGCAAGAACAGGAGTGGACAATTAGAGTCAGAGTTTCAATTACATCCATTAAAGGGAGAATAATAATAAACAAAATGAATTCAGTTTATGCCCTGCAATGAACTGGCAACTCATCCATGGTGTACCCTGCCTTCACCCCATGTACCCTGCTGGATGGGTTCCAGCACCCCCCTGACCCTTCCAAGGGGTAGAAAATGGATGGATGGAATTCAGTTTATCTGTTGTGTTTTTACTTTCAGCACCTTAGACAGCAATGTATTGATCCACACCTGGAGGGGTGACACATATGGTGTGCGTGTGTGTGTGTTTGTGTGTGTGTTGGGGGGAGCACGGCTAAGGTTTGTCAGATTATTTACCATCATCAGAATGGAGCAAAAAGTTCTACCAGTTTTAAGAGGGCTCCAATAAAACATTTGGGACCATGATGACTCATGACGAAGATGTATTCCCTTGACAATGTAACTCTGTGGGAGTCGGGGCTTTCTGGATCCCATTGAGCAACACCCTAGTGACCAACAGTAGTATTAAAACTTTAAGTTACTTCTTCACTGCACAGCCCTGGTCAGTACCCACTGAGAAAACTCATAAAAGTAAGTACTTGAGTAAAAGTATATGCTGTTAAACAATATTTACTGTGAAACATCAAGAAAACAAACAATTATTCTTTTTTGGTTTATTTAATATGAATAGTTTTATCATTTCTGCTCCGTTTGTTTTAATTTTGCACACATGAACTTGTTCTTGTTCTGTTGTCTGTTGCATACTCTGTGACTTTACTATCTTATCCTCTTTGTTGACCTGTCTTTCTGTGTTCATCTCTTTCTCCAGACAAATTTATTAGGAAGGCAATGTCATTAGGCACCTTGTCTTGTGCATTGCTGGGCTTTAATGTTTAATTTCACACCAAACAAGTGGAGGAGGAGGATGAGGAGGTGGAAGGAGGGAGTAAAGAGCATACAAGATCACAGGGGCGGATATGTTTGTTAATTTTATGTGTGTGTGGGTGTCTGTGGTGTCATAACAAACCAAAGCATAAATTGGTCTTGGCCCGCTCCCTCTTAGTAGCAGGAGTGCCTTTTTTTTTCTTCTTTTAAGTGTGTGGGTTTCAGCTCATGTGAATCTAGTAATTAGCCTCATTGGAGTATTGAGCGTAATTAGACCCTTAAACCTTCTTCAACCCAGTGTCACATCGTACCCTACATATGTGGGGGGCTGAAACCAACACAGACTGTGCAGACCACATGCTGTGCAAGCTTCAAAGCATAAACCTCTGTGCATTCAAACATGCATAATGAAGGCCTCACACTCAGACAATCACATTCATGGGCCTGTGTGCTCAAAGATGATGCAATCAATATTTACTCATTGCAAATAATACCTCTTACCCTCACAAACAAACACAACCATTTTGCTTGTGATGCTGTATTGGACATTAGATCTAAATTATCAAGGGCTATGTGTGTGTGTGTGTCAGCACATTACAGACAGCAACACCTCAGCATCTTAAGATACACAGCTGCTGTCAATAACTCATCACTCCTTTCATTAAGCTTATTGGCAGCTGGTCAAACAGGCTCCGTGTGTGCACATCTCCTCTGAACCTGCTTGTTCAGTAGATTTGAGTTGTTGTTTTTTGTTCATTCAAGGTCCATTTCACCAATAATCTTCTATATGTGTGTGTGTGTGTGTGTGTGAAAAAAGCTGACAAAGATTGACCCCCATCAAAATGCAGCACCTTACAGAAGGAACATGTTCTCACTCCTAGCATGTTGAATTCAGCCTTAATGTTGGTCCTATGGCATGCATCCTGGATGCGCAGACATACAATGAGGCGATCGTGACTGTTACAGTGTTATTAGGTTTAGGCCAGGGATCTGCAACCTTTAACACTGAAAGAGCCATCTTTGGACACAAAGTTAAGAAATTAAGAAATCATTCAAAAAATCCACTTGGGACTGCACTCAAACTGTGTCTGCATTACATACTGTAGCATTCTTTTCTGTATTTTACTAATTAAATGTAAATTATTACAGCAAAATAACATTGCACTTACAGTATTTTGTGAATTTTTCATTGATTATGTATTTACAGTAGAATTAAAATATTAAACATGATGATCAAAAATAAATTACAAATAATCACAAGCATGACTGAAATATACAAAAACGGAAAGGATTAAGTTAAATAACATGCCAATTAATCAAAAATAGAGCACAAACAACCAGACTACCTTTAATTGTCTTTCATATTCAAATAAAAAATGAATTTACCACATGTTGCAGATGTGAAAACCTCGAATTGATTTCTAAAGATCTAATGCCTAAAGATACCCCCGATGTCTGCCACTACTGTCACATAAAAACATTTTAAAACCATGTCATGTACAGTTTTTACTCCTGGTGTCTTATTACTGCCATTGGGTTATTATTACAGTGAACAATAGTCCCTGTGCATCAGAGATTGCCTTAAATGGGTATTTTTTGCGTCATGATAACACTCAAAAGACTTTGACAAAATGGCTGAAATCAATGCATTCGGAATGACAATGAGTTGGCACAATAATGGATCTAAATATCTAGTAACAGCTACAGGTTAAATTTGACCCCATATCACTCTGACAAAAATGTTTTGTTTTTTTCAGATTTTAATTTGTGTGTATTATGGGTGATTTTAGGAACAATAATCAGATTTCCGGTTAAAATGTATGTAATTTATGATGTTTTAAGTGTCAAATGTCAAAATGGGTTAAATGTGACCATAAAAGTAAGGGTTGACTGCTAATCAAGCCTAAATTCATACATAATTATTGTTGTGGTGCAGTGTGGACATGATTCTACATCTAGATTAATTCACTCTACTTTTGAAGACTCAATTTATTATAGTGAAAAAATGGGATGTCTCTGGATGTGCTTGGCAGAATATGTTCAAATTCTTTTTGGTCAAAAGTCAAAGAAGCTGTGAACTCACAAAATATGTTTTTGCCCTAACTCCAGAATTTATACTTCTGTCTTTGTTGATATTAGGATTTATTCAGTGTGCTGTTATATGGCCATGAAAACACATAAAAATTAAACATTTCCACAGCTTTAAATGATATGTAAAAGCCGAAGATTTCTACTTATTGTGTAAAAAGTGAATACATGAATGAGGGATTCGCCTTGGACATGACCAAAGGGTGTCAGGTAGCTAAATAAGACATCAAATAGGGTCTAAATCCTTACACAAAAGTGAAATTACTGTTATCAAACCCCGCTTAATGTGATAGCATTACATGTATCTTCCATGTATGGTCTTCTCTAGCAGCAAACAACCAGGATGACAATGGCTGCAGTTTTAAAACAGCACTGTTGAGCCTGTTTTTGTTCCTCAAGGCTTATTTTAATAATAAACTATTATGTATATCTCCCTGTGTGATACAAAAGCCCACAGAGATTGAAATCTAGCACGTAAAAAAGCAGCTCAGGGTGCAAGTCCATGCTGACAGGTAAAAGCAAAGGTGATGGATAATGTGTGCCGATGTGCATGGCCAGAGGGGCACTGACAATGGAAGAGGATGATGAGGAGGTGTGTATTAAGAGACCATCTGTAAACACATCAACTCCATTGAAAGGGAGGAAGAGACGGGGGAAGAGGCTGAGGTAAAAATGAGATAATGGCATATAAATAATGATACACAGGATCAAAAGATACTCACCCTAGCATTGGAAATCTAAATATATTCCAGTTCTATGGGACATATAGTCATGGGCCCTTCAGAAGTACTCAAACTAAAGCCCACTGGCTGCACTGCTTTGTAGAAACATTTGTTTGTGTGTGCTTTGCCCTTCATTTAGCCATTCTTCCTAGTACAGTGACAAGGCTTGTTGCGTGCTATACAAGTGGATTATCCTCACAAGTCCAAGCTGAGCCACTCAGGTCATCCTATCAAAACTTCACAATCCCACCGCAAGGTGAGTTTTTCCTCATCTGTGAAAAAATGGACACTTTCTCAGCGTCTCAAGGTTTTTCTCTGACGGCAGAAATATACCGATGCCACAGGGGAAAAGCTACAGATGGAGTGATGCTGCTACCACAACTCAAGGAATGTCACCAAGGAAGAGGAAGAAAAATAGAAGACGATGGATGGTGTTGATTAAAGCAATAATAGTGCAAACAAAGTAGTGCAAGGAAGAGATAAAAAAACTGAGAATTTAAAAATAAAGAGAAATCAGCCCAGTGATGGCCCTTCAAAATGCACTGCCAGCAATCAAACCTAATCCACAATGCCTTTGCATTTCATTTCCTTTGTTTAGCTCCCTGCAGAATATTTTCCATGTGTTAGATCCAATATGTGCAATTATATGTGTGACTGTGTCACATATTTTCTACAGATACAGTTGATATAAAAAGTCTACACACCCCTGTTCAAATACTAGAATTTTGTGATGTAAAAATTGACACCAAGAAAAATAATTTCAAAACTTTTTCACCTTTAACGTGACCTATAACCTGTACAATGCAATTGAAAAACAAACTGAAATATTTTAAAGGGGAAAATAAAAAATAAGAAACTTAAAATAACCTGGTTGCATAAATATGCACACCCTTAAACTAATACTTTGTTGCAGCACCTTTGGCTTTTATTCCAGGACTCAGTCTTTTTTTTTTTGGTAGGACTCTATCAGTGTGACACATCTTGATGTGGTAATATTTGCCCACTCTTCTTTGCAAAACTGTTTGTCAGTTTGTCTTTCAACTGCGTTGTTCAGGTTACAGGTCACAGTAAAGGTGGAAAAAGTTGTGAAATTATTTATCTTGGTGTCAATTTTTTACATCACAAAATCCTGGCATTTGAATAGGGATGTGTAGACTTTTTATATCCACTGTACGTCATACCTTGCTCTCTACATTGTCCCGCAGGGCTTTAAGACATGCTGTCTTTGGGTTAAAAGCTTTTGCAAGAATAGGAGCATTTACATAAGTACATGCAGTAGCACAATATACAGCATCTGAGCTCTACCTCCAATTGGACACAATGTGGATTTCATTCATTTTCTACCCCTTAATCCTGTAGCTTTTTTAAACTTTAATGAGCAAAAACAGACACTTGCTGATTGCTATGGCACATAAACTTCCTCTTTCCTGAAAAGCTAGCAAGTGGGATAGGAGCTACATAAATAGGACTTTTTGTCTGGATGGTGTGGATAGCAGATGTACAACTCATTGTTATGGTCAATAGGGAAACTTGTCAGCTGATTTTTTTTATTCATGTGTCTCTTATGTTGATGCGTGTGCTCTCATCGCCTCTCCCATGGTGTGCCTTTTTCTAGTTTTCCCAGGTGCATGCCGAGATTATGTGCTTCCACCAGTTAATGCGTCTAATCAGTGATTCTGTATGGGCATGAATGTATGGAGCGGAGGGAGTGGGAGAAAATAAAAGAGAGAGTACTGGGTAGACAAAGGAATGAGGCCACCCACTGTATTGTGTAACTTGCATCTAACATTTTCCACCACCAAAACTCCTTTGATGTAATATTTTAGTAGTATTTGCTACTATGCTCTTCAGTGTTCAGTTCCAACTATTACTACTGTACCATCACAGTACAAATAACAACGCCAGAAAACAGGAAAACATCCAAAGTTTACCTCTAATCTGATGCCAAGTACACTGAATACTGGAAAATTTGTTTTCACATATTTATATTGCACAAGTTTGCATACAGATTCTGACTTACAGTAAGGTGGTACATTGAAGAAGAATCCAGCATATTATTTATGTCTTCAGAGAAAAATACTTGGTTTGTTTTATCCTTTTTTTAATAGTAACATAGGACTAAAATACAATATTATCTTCTCACATAGCTAGATACCCTTCAGTGCATTCATCTAAAGGTGACAAGCCAGGATGAGAATAGCTTCAATCCAACTGAGGTCACTGTTATGTAACCTTGCATATCCCTCATGGGTCACAGACAGAGAGAGATCACAACACAAATATTTTCCTATTGAACGCATTGTCTAATTTTATACTCCCCTTTATCTAAATTTCCCTCTGATCAAGTACAGTAGTTACCTTAAATATTTTCTTCTCATTGGGATGTTATTCTAGTTACAGTATTCCAATAACATTAGGATCTATGTAATAATGCTTTGGTCTATTACCTGTTCTTGTGCCTCTCTTTTATTAACATATTAGTTTAAATTGAGTAATGTCAAGTTGAGTTGACCATTAGTGCAGATTCTTAAAGCATTTCCACACCTACAGCTGGTTCAAATCAGTTGATGAGTTTGTAAAGCTTGGCATTTCCCCCTTTGTGCAGTTTCTTTTTTCTGATAGCCCGTTTTCCCCGACAGGGCACAGTTCTGGCTTTGGAACCTAGCTTCAATTTGGAGTGTTTCCACCAAAAATTCAAAAACCTGGTTCAGAACCAGAAAATAGCAGTTTCTGTTCTTGAACCAATGTATCTTCCACACGTTAAAAGCAGTTAATGGAAATATCTGGACATATCCACTTAAGTACAGAAACACCTAAAGTGTACACCATTTGAGTAATGTGAGAGTAATTGTATGGGAGAGGTGAGCCATGGCGTAGCACAGTTGCTGAGACACAAATACGCCGATGTGGACCTGACTTATACCTGCTATATAAACCTCTTCTCCTGCTGTCTCCACATCCAGGCAGCACAATTAAATTGAAAATACCTCTTTGCATGTTGGAGAAATCAAAATTCTGTATGTAACCAAAATCAATTCAAACATAAGCCACGACGTCAGCATGTTGTACATAGGTGTTCTCATATGTACAGACATACTTGTGCCTCAGCCCATTTGGAGCTGTCAGTCTGAGTGTGGACCAGTGGGGGACTAGTAGGGGAGATGATCACACTTCAGTGTGACTTGTGCCAAATAGCAAGCTGGTTCACTACATGGAACCAAGGTTCCTGGGAACATGAATGGCACCAGTTCAAGTGTGAAAAGAGATAAAGTGAAAGATCGAAGTGAACCTACATGGATTACATTTAAATCTCTCATAGGCATGTCTCTGATATGAACAAGAATTGTCCAAAAGAAATAAGGTCCATTTTTTCTCCAAGCTGCTTCAGTGCAAAGCACATCTGTTTGCAGGAGCTGGTTAGTACAGACTTGCAAACTTCACCAAGTAACTAGGTCAGATTAAGGTTGAATCACATTCCCATCACAAATGAACTGCTCCAGAGTAGATTTGGAAGTGTACCTAAACCATTTTTTCTTACAGCCTTAGTCAATGGAAGTGGCAAACATTATTCTGCAACAAAC
Organism: Pseudamia nigra; assembly: GCA_029823295.1. Classification (NCBI taxonomy): domain Eukaryota; kingdom Metazoa; phylum Chordata; class Actinopteri; order Kurtiformes; family Apogonidae; genus Pseudamia; species Pseudamia nigra. The sequence continues at coordinate 14,056 of JAQQAE010009106.1, forward strand.
TAACCAAAAGTCCCAACAATAATACAAACTAGAATGAAATGTGAAGCTAAAATACGGAAGTGCATTGCATTCATCGAAAAAAAAAAAAGGACCCTCTATCTTGTAATTATGACTTATGCATGTTGGAATTACAATATACAGATCTTGCAATTACGACTTATGGATTTTGTAATTATGACTTACGGAACTCTTAATTATGACCGGTGCTGTCATTGCCCCTTGGTTTCGTAACTCATCTCTATTTTTGCAGTGTTTAGAAAGTACGGAATTACGCATTTCTATTTTTGCTGTATGATGTTTCTGATATACTTCATGTGCATTAACCCAGGACATGTAATTCTTATAGGTATGGTAACATGTCAGAGCACCGGGCTGGATACATTTTAAATGCACATATTTATGTCCATGAAGCATCCTGTACTAGTTTGACTGTTCCGGCAGGGTGTACCCACCCTCTGAACAATGCCAATGATTTGAGACGTCTTCATAGTATTATATACTGGTATTAATGCCATCCTCATTTAAAAACATTAACATTTCCAGTGTCTCAGTCCGGGAAAGAAATAAAAGCATATTACATCTGTGCCATGTTGCCTACTGTCTGTAGCAAAGAAGAAGGTATTCCCAAGAGCTTTAACTTTTCTGGTAATTACAAGATATTTTCTCGTACCGTATTTTCCGCACTATAGGGCGCACCGGATTATAAGGCGCACAGTCCAAAAATGTCACATTTTTAATTTTTT